>LGRX02018661.1:0-14065 GCA_001247695.2 Cymbomonas tetramitiformis | reverse complement strand
CCGGGGCCGCACAGCTGTCTCCGCCCCACACGGCCGGGGCCGCACAGCTGTCTCCGCCCCACACGACCGGGGCCGCACAGCTGTCTCCGCCCCACACGACCGGGGCCGCACAGCTGTCTCCGCCCCACACGGCCGGGGCCGCACAGCTGTCTCCGCCCCACACGACCTGGGCCGCACAGCTGTCTCCGCCCCACACGGCCGGGGCCGCACAGCTGTCTCCGCCCCACACGGCCGGGGCCGCACAGCGGTCTCCGCCCCACACGACGGGGCCGCACAGCTGTCTCCGCCCCACACGACCGGGGGCCGCACAGCTGTCTCCGCCCTGCGACCGGGAGCCGCACAGCTGTCTCCGCCCCACCTGGCCAGGGCCGCCTGGCTGTCTCCGCCCACGGGAGACCGCATAGCTGTCTCACGCCCCACACGGCCAGGGGCCGCATAGCTGTCTCCGCCCCACCGAGCCGGGGCCGCACAGTTGTCTCCGCCCCACCACGAGCCGGGGCCGCATAGCTGTCTCCGCCCACACGACCGGGGCCGCATAGCTGTCTCACCCCACACGACCCCGGGCCGCATAGCTGTCTCCGCCCCACACGACCTGGGCGCACAACGATCTCCGCCCCACACGACAAAAGGAGCCGCACAGCTGTCTCCGCCCCACACGGCCGGGGCTGCAGAGTTGTCTCCGCCCTACGACCGGGGGCCGCACAGTTGTCTCTGCCCCACACGGCCCGGGAGCCCCGCACAGCTGTCTCTCCGCCCCACACGGCCAGGGCCGCACAGCTGTCTCCGCCCCTACGACCGGGGCCGCACAGCTGTCTCCGCCCCACCTGACCCGGGGCCACTGGCTGTCTCCGCCCCACATGACCGAGGAGCCGCACAGCTGTCTCCGCCCCACACGACCGGGGGCCGCACAGCCATCTCCGCCCCACACGACCGGGACGCACAGCTGTCTCCGCCCCACACGACCAGGGCCGCACAGTTGTCTCCCGCCCTGCAGGCCGGGCCGCACAGCTGTCTCCGCCCTACGACCGAGGCCGCACAGCTGTCTCCGCCCCACACGGCCAGGGCACACAGCTGTCTCCGCCCCACACGGCCCGGGGCCGCACAGTTATCTCCGCCCCACACGACCGGGCCGCACAGCTGTCTCACGCCCCACACGACCGGGGCCGCACAGTTGTCTCCGTCCCACACGACCAGGGCCGCACAGCGCTACTGCTGGGTGCAATGTGCATCAACAGTCTGCATTCCTGGGTGCAATGTGTATCGATGGACTGCATTGCTTGACACAATACGCATTGATGGTCTGCATTGCTGGGTGTAAAGTGCATCGACGGTCTGCTGCATTGCTTGGTGCATAGAGTATTTATGGTCGATGTTGCTTGGTATATGGTGCATCGATGGTCGATGTTGCTTGGTGGATGGAGTATTTATGGTCGATGTCGAAACTTGGTATATGGTGCATCGATGGTCGATGTTGCTTGGTGGATGGAGTAATGATGGTCGATGTTGCTTGGTATATGGTGCATCGATGGTCGATGTTGCTTGGAGCAAAGTGCGTCAATAGCTTGCACCGCATTGTGGAAGCTCCCTCATGGACCAAGGGAAACACAAAGCGCCGCTCCACAACCTCACTCTTCGCCCGTGCACCGAATCGTTACTCTGCTCTCACTGCGCATCGTCTGTCACAAGCCTTCTGCAGCGCTTCACCTAACAGCTACATGTTCTGCCATGTGGTGTAATCAACAATAGCCACCTCTCGAGTTTCCTTGGGGCGCGATCCGCAGCATTTGCCTACCATGCACACCCTCCTAGCTCAGCAAGGAGTCACAGCGGCCATGAGGAGATGCAGGCGCGGCTGCACGGGCGATGTACCTTGAGCTGCTGGATATCCCATGTACCCTGCCCCACCTGCGCTCAGAGCAGCCGGGAGGGGGCGTGAAGCATGAACAGGTGCGGCCAAGGAAGACGAGGCTCTGCAGTCCCTTAGGGCAGGTTCGTGAAGAGGCTCGGAATGTGTACTCAATAAGGGGAAGCCCCCTACAATATAGGTCTCGGACAAGGCAAGGTGCCATAACGCAGGAGCCGGCCGAGGCTGGGGTGCCAGTTAATGCATTGGGCGTTCCCGGCCAAAGGGACATACCTACGGCCGGCATGCCCTGGTACTGTGCAGCCGCGCTCGGATCTCCGTACTGCAAGAATGCCTCCCCGTCAACCTCTCAGCTTCACTCGGAGCAACACTCCAACAGCGCACCAGTGTGGACAGCGCGACACCTTGCCAGCCTGTGCAGGGGACGGAGAGGCATTCCGCCAGCATGCCCGGTGCAGAGAGCGATGACCACATCAGCGCGCCCCAAGACGCAACACTTGGGCATCTCATGGCATCTCACTGAAGCTTCAAAATCGTGCCAGGTGAGAGCATGGGGTTTTGGGATCTTGTCAATTGAGAAGTTGATATCTGGCACGATCAAAGAGGAGGGTTTGCACCTGCGACACTCCATAGCCTGGCTGCTGCGGCCAAGGGGGCTGCGCGTGATACTGCTGGTACTGGTTGTTGTATTCCAGCGTTCCGGGGACGCCTTGCTGCTGCTGCTGCTGCTGCTGCTGCATGTAGGCCTGCAGCAACTCAGCCTCTCGCACACAAAGCACCTCTCAGTGCTCAGAGGTCCGCAAAAGTGTGAAGCAACCCGATGGCACGAGGCCGGTCGTGCCACTCGTCTTCCCAGAGACGCAAACGGAAGTCCGTGAACACTCGAAAGAGCTACGAGGTGGCGCAGAGCATAAGTACAGAGCACCTCTCCTTCTCGCAGCAGAGACGCGCTATCGACAGGTATTCGCCGAGAGATCCCGACAGTGTCCCAACGGTTCCGCCACAAGAGTTGGGCTGGGAAATCTTTTGAAAGTATAAAGAGTGCTTCACAAAACAAGTGATACCAGCATAGCCAAATCCTGTTCCTCAACCAAACAAATTATTCCTGCAGCTCCAAGTTCCCTTGGAAATTGTGGCAAAGAGAGATCAATCATCGAAGCTCGAGTGTCGCTGACGACGTGGCATTACGATGAGGCATTAATTGCCACCAAACCGTTGTTTGACAATACAGACCTCCTTACATTTTTTTGCAAAATAAAAGTTCTTGTAGTGTCGAGCAATCACCGAGGACACGGGAATATCAGGTGTTCACAAGCGTGTGGGGCACGCTTTTTATGACCATACTTGCTCCCTCTCACTTTTCACTGGGCTTATCACGGCCGGTTCACTAGCTAAACAACGTTACTGGTCAAATACAATTACCTTGGCGATGTTTTCCCCTACTTCACTAAAAAACGAAAGGCGCACACACAACAGAGGTGATGTCCACACGGACACTTTTCCACATCGCTCCGCATATCACATACAGATTTTATGAACCAAGCCTGATTAAACCGTTACCTGTCGTGTCGACGATGGATCGTTGATACAAGGCGATCGCTGCAAGTTTGTGCAAGTTTAGAGGTAAGCACGAATGAGAGTGCATGGCATGCATGGCACAATGGGCGGGTCTGGCCAAGAAGGGGTCTAAGGGAGACCTGGTATGCGGCATGGTCATACTGCTGCTGGCCATACTGCTGCTGTTGCGCCTCTTGTCCCTGTGAAAACTGCCCGCCAGCGAGGGGCACGGCGAGGCGGCACGCTTAGTATCTGCACAACGACAAGAGCCAGCACAACCTAGCCTGACACTGCAGGAGCAGGGTCAGTGCAGCCGTCAGGCCCAAGCCAGCACAGCCTGACACTGCAGGAGCAGGGTCAGTGCAGCCGTCAGGCCCAGGCCAGCACAGCCTGACACTGCAGGAGCAGAGTCAGTGCAGCCGTCAGGCCCAGGCCAACACCCCACGAGCTTCCGACGAGGCCGGGAGACACCTGGCCGGGCGACACCTGGTATGCAGTGGCCTGAGGATCCAGCGAGCTTGGTGGCGGAGGCAACAGGTTGGAGGCGCCGGAGGACCCTTCGCAAAGCATATTTCCAGTGGGTCCACCTATGGAGAGTTGGGCGTGTTGCATCGGAGACGCACCCTCCACGACTACTCCTGCCTGTGACCCAAGGTGTGCCATTCCCGGCTGTCCAAGTGGAGGCGGTGGTTGTCCAAGTGGAGGTGGTGGCTGCCCCACTGGAGGCGGAAGCTGCCCAAGTGGAGGTGGCGGTGGCTGTCCCACTGGAGGCGGTGGCTGCCCTGGGATGGGCATGTTCGTCCCACCTGGCGGCTGCCCAGGTGGAGGCGGTGGCTGCCCCGGAAGCGGGCTGTACATTGGGGGTGGGGGTTGGCCAGTAGCAGGTGGCGGCATCCCCGGCATGGTTTGCTGAGGAAACGGTTGTTGGTGTTGTTGCTGCTGATTTTGCGTCGGCGGCGGCGGCGGCTGCGGCGCACAAAACGTCGATCACAGGTCCGCAGCAAATGTGGTTGCGAGCGCTCGAGCGAGCCGATTCTGTTGTGACTTTCAGCCGACAGTTACATGTGAAACTGGTTTGGCTCTCAGTAGCAGCTTGCCGATGGGCCGAAAGAGGGGATGAGGGAGCACACCTGTCCTTGGAAACTGCCATCGGTTGGAAGAACCTGATCTAGAGGAGGCGGAGGGTATGGGGGGTACTGCGTTTCCAAAGCTGCGTGCACTGTGGCCAAGGAGCCCAGAAGCCTTAACCCGGCGAGCGGAGTCCTCGAAGAGCCCCACACACTGGCCGGCGCCCGCAGGACTCTCTCCGGGCTTCCGCGGCGCCGCGCACCAGCCCGGAACTGTACTCTCTCCAAGCACACGAAGAAGCAACAACCCCAGCGCGGGTGCAAGGGCACGGACAGGTGCGACAGGCGGAACGTTTACTACAGAATTGCTTTGAACGCAGAAGAGCCGGCAGGGAGGTCAACGCGAGCGCAGACTGGAACGCGCGACGCCAGCGACCGCTTCAGCAGGTCGGAATTTTGTTGCTCAATGGCGCGGGGTTCCAGGAATGTTCGGCATTCGTATCTCGCAACGAAGATTCAGCAAGCTAGCTTCGGCTTCGGCAACAAGGAGTGCATCCGCCAAGAACCCGCGACAGACACCCACCTTCCTTGACATTTCAGAGAAGCGAGCCTGTGAGTGGGAACGAAGTGCGTTGCAAACTGAGGGGGGGGGCTGCACACGCGGCAGGCCGAAGCACACGTGACAGGCTTGGGTGAGCACCGTTGTGGGAAACAGGCTGCTCCGCCGACATCGAGCCTGCAGGCGAAGATTTAACACCGTACTTTAAGTTACGATCTGCAGACACAACCGCGCGCCAAGCGCGAAACTACCAAAACGACGTGCGGCAGGACACGATTAGAAGACATTATGATGCCGGTCGGAAGATCCGAATATCCACCGCACGACACCCCCACATAATTAAGGCGAGGACGTGCTCAACCGTAGCAGACCTCGCGTTCTCCAAGGGCAGAACTGTCGCGTGCTGGAGTTGCGAAACAAGAGGGCACATTCAGTGCAGTCGAGCCGCACCGAAGCCGTACCGTACGTAGACAAGGAAGCAGTGGGCACGTTAAGTTTCGGTGTTGGCACATGTGGCAAACCTGTGTAACCCCAACTATTCGGGTACTGCTGATGTTGCTGTGGCTGTTGTTGTTGCTGCTGCTGTTGTTGGATTTGTTGCTGGATTTGTTGCTCAATAAGTTGCTTCTGCTGATATGCTTGTGGGTCGTAATACTGCTCCTGAAACTGAGCCGGCGGATAATGACCGCTTGCTTCATTATAACCCTGAGCTTGCATTTGCGAATATTGTTGTTGAACGAACTGCGAATAACAGAACAAAGATCAAGGGAGGAAAAAAAATGTACGAAGAGGCGCGGCAGGTAAGAAGAACGCGAGAGCTGGTGCATTTGACAAGGAATCTCTCCACCGAATATAGGAACGTGAAGTCCCAACCCCTTTAAAGTACTAACTGAAAAGGGAAATTGCGGAAAGAGAATCAGAATAAAAGTATGATCTTGCAGCCAGTGCCAGAGCAGCGACTATATTGGCAGTCTGGGAACATTAAAAGGTCGGGGAAAGCCCGTCAAAAGATCAGGAGACTGAAAAAGCAAGCTCTTTCCAGGCCACAAGAAAGAAACACAGGCAGTCACAATAAAAGATAGCACAATTGCTGAAAGATCTAACAGCTGAAACACCTATCGAAAAAATAGCTTTAATCCGCAACGAGAAGAGAACGCAGTCGCTACGAATTGCTCGCACTGTGCAAGGAATAGGAAGGTGATCGTGAAAATCACTGTGCGATGAATAGTACCTGACCAGGTGCCGGGGCTGGAAACCCTTGTTGATTTTGCATGTTGTTGAACACCTCAGGCGTTTAGAGTGTGTTATTCGATCGGAGTTTCGCGTATGAAGCCGTATCCGTAGACAGCTCAACAAAAAAGGGATCAGGGTCGGACAAGACAAATATCCAACCAGATTCGAGAGGTAGGGAAAAGAGTTTAGCTCCAAATGTTCGGGGACGAAATATTCCTTACCATACGGCCTGAAAATCACAATTTTGGTTTGATATGCTCTCTCTCTCTCTCTCCGTGTCGTGAGCACCAGGGATTCAACTGTTACTGATTTCCTGCTTTCCTTTACCCGCTCCTTATGCTCAATCTTCGTTCGGTTGCATTCAATCGAATGGGTTCGGAGCGAACGACAGCGACAGCGACAGCGACAGCAACAGTTCCTATGTCACAGGAGTGTCACTCGACTGCGACTGTAGTCACTGACTGGTATGGTAGTCGCAGAACTCCGAACTCAACTGCGAACTCGCAAGTCGAAGTGAAGTCCGAAGTGGAAGTCGCAGTCGTTGACACACGACAGGAGTCGTCACAGCAGCAGCATCAGCATCAGCAGCTCGAGTTCCTTGTCCTGTGACACGTGACTTAAATTAAGGGTGTCACAGTCTCAGCGTGCGCGTAGTTGGCAGCGTGTTTGACCAGACCTGAGACCAGAATGACCACCTCCACGGTATCGATCGTATAGTCTCAGGAGTTCCGGCGAATATGCCAGTGCCGGCGACTTAATACCTTAATGATTTCGAACCGGACCAAATTACCTTACCTACCTTTGACCTTTATAATCTTCACCCAAACCAAATACCTTTGACCTTTATAATCTTCACCCAAACCAAATTACCTTACCTTACTACCTCGACCTTTATAATCTTCAACCAAACCAAAATTACCTTGCCTTACCTACCTCGACCAGCACATTCTTGGCACCAAGTAAAGTACACTTACTTACACCAAACCAATCAGCTGGCGGCAGCCAGCAGCAGCAGCGGCCCGGCGGCAGCCCAGCGGCAAGCGCAGGCTCCCAACGGGCGACGCGGTCAGGGTTTCAATCTCACGATCACCAGGCGCCAACGATAGCGGTGCCACGTCGCATACATTTATCATGACGCCGACGCCACCCACGCGTTATGGCATGGCATGCTGGGAAGCAAAAAGCAAAGCACTGTCGCGCACATGATCCTACGGTCAGATAGTGTAATGGCGAAACTGATTTAAACATCGCATGGCCGACGCGATGTTCGGAAATCAGATAGATTCGCTTTTACATTGCATAGCAGACGCGAGGATCGAGAAATGTCAAATCATTAATGTAATGGCAGACTCGATGTTCATGTTCGGATCTCTCGAGTGCGCCACGTTGGCAAGATAAATAATCCCATCGACCGTCAGATGCGCCTAGTGGAGATCTTAATTTAAGATCGACCGGGCCTAGACCTCTGACCTTTATAATCTTGGCACCAAGTAAATTACCTTACTTACTTACTTACATAGTCAATCAGCAGCAGCAGCAGCAGCAGCAGCAGCAGCAAAGCTCGAATCCCAACGGGCGACACAGTCGAATTTTCGATCGCACGATCACCAGACGCCAACGATGACAGTGCCACTGCAGTCGCGTACATATATCGCGACGCCATCCACGCGTTATGGCATGGCATGCTGGGAAGCAAAAAGCAAAGCACTGTCGCGCACATGATCCTACGGTCAGATAGTGTAATGGCGAAAATGATTTAAACATCGCATGGCCGACGCGATGTTCGGAAATCAGATAGATTCGCTTTTACATTGCATAGCAGACGCGAGGTTCGAGAAATGTCAAATCATTAATGGAATGGCAGACTTGATGTTCATGTTCGGATCTCTCGAGTGCGCCACGTCGGCAAGATAAATAATCCCATCGACCGTCAGATGCGCCTAGTGGAGATCTTAATTTAAGATCGACCGGGCCTAGTACCTTAGTCAATCAGCAGCAGCAGCAGCAGCAGCAGCAGCAAAGCTCGAATCCCAACGGGCGATACAGTCGAATTTTCGATCTCACGATCGCCATACGCTAACGATGACAGTGCCACTGCAGTCGCGTGTATGTACCGCGACGCCACCCACGCGTTATGGCATGGCATGCTGGGAAGCAAAAAGCGAAGCACTGTCGCGCACATGATCCTGCGGTCAGATGATGTAATGGCGAAAATGATTTAAACATCGCATGGCCGACGCGATGTTCGGAAATCAGATAGATTCGCTTTTACATTGCATAGCAGACGCGAGGATCGAGAAAATGTCAAATCATTAATGGCAGACTCGATGTTCATGTTCGGATCTCTCGAGTGCGCCACGTCGGCAAAATAAATAATCCCATCCACCGTCAGATGCGCCTAGTGGAGATCTTAATTTAAGATCGACCGGGCCTAGTACCTTACTTACCTTAATCAGCAGCAACAGCAGCAGCAGCAGCAAAGCTCGAATCCCAACGGGCGATACAGTCGAATTATCGATCTCACGATCGCCAGACGCCAACGATGACAGTGCCACTGCAGTCGCGTACATTTATCGCGACGCCACCCACGCGTTATGGCATGGCATGCTGGGAAGCAAAAAGCGAAGCACTGTCGCGCGCATGATCCTGCGGTCATATGATGTAATGGCGATATCCATGTTAACATCGCATGGTGATTAATCGCGCTGTCCAAAAAGATCGACGCCTAGTGGAGATCGCATATTTGTGATCGACAGCGCCTAGACCTCTGACCTTTATAATCTTCACCCAAACCAAATTACCTTACCTACCTTTGACCTTTATAATCTTCACCCAAACCAAATTACCTTACCTTACTTACCTTACCTTAATCAGCAGCAGCAGCAGCAAAGCTCGAATCCCAACGGGCGACGCAGTCGATTTTTCGATCTCACGATCGCCAGACGGCAACGATGACAGTGCCACTGCAGTCGCGTACATTTATCGCGACGCCACCCACGCGTTATGGCATGGCATGATGGGAAGCAAAAAGCGAAGCACTGTCGCGCACATGATCCTGCGGTCAGATGATGTAATGGCGATATTCATGTTAACATCGCATGGTAATTAATCGCGCTGTCCAAAAAGATCGACGCCTAGTGGAGATCGCATATTTGTGATCGACAGCGCCTAGTGTATTACATGCAGCAGCAGCAGCAGCAGCAAAGCTCGAATCCCAACGGGCGACGCAGTCGAACTTTCGATCTCACGATCGCCAGCCGCCAACGATGACAGTGCCACTGCAGTCGCGTACATTCATCGCGACGCCACCCACGCGTTATGGCATGGCATGATGGGAAGCAAAAAGCAAAGCACTGTCGCGCACATGATCCTGCGGTCATATGATGTAATGGCGATATCCATGTTAACATCGCATGGTAATTAATCGCGCTGTCCAAATAGATCGACGCCTAGTGGAGATCGCATATTTGTGATCGACAGCGCCTAGTACCTTAATCAGCAGCAGCAGCAGCAGCAAAGCTCGAATCCCAACGGGCGACGCAGTCGAATTTTCGATCTCACGATCGCCAGACGCTAACGATGACACTGCCACTGCAGTCGCGTGTATGTCCCGCGACGCCACCCACGCGTTATGGCATGCCATGCTGGGAAGCAAAAAGCAAAGCACTGTCGCGCACATGATCCTGCGGTCATATGATGTAATGGCGATATCCATGTTAACATCGCATGGTAATTAACCGTGCTGTCCAAAAAGATCGACGCCTAGTGGAGATCGCATATTTGTGATCGACAGCGCCTAGTACCTTACCTTAATCAGCAGCAGCAGCAGCAGCAGCAGCAAAGCTCGAATCCCAACGGGCGCGGACGCAGTCGAATTTTCGATCTCACGATCGCCAGACGCCTACGATGACAGTGCCACTGTAGTCGCGTACATTTATCGCAACGCCACCCACGCGTTATGGCATGGCATGCTGGGAAACAAAAGGCAAAGCCCTGTCGCGCACATGATCCTGCGGTCAGATGATGTAATGGCGATATCCATATTAACATCGCATGGTAATCAATCGCGCTGTCCAAAAAGATCGACGCCTAGTGGAGATCGCATATTTGTGATCGACAGCGCCTAGTACCTTACCTTACTTAATCAGCAGCAGCAGCAAAGCGCGAATCCCAACGGGCGACACAGACGAACTTCCGATCTCACGATCGCCAGACGCTAACGATGACAGTGCCACTGCATTCGCGTACATTTATCGCGACGTCACCCTCGCGTTGTGGCATGGCATGTTGGGATGGAAAAAGCGAAGTATTGTCGCGCACATGATCCTACGGTCAGATGGCCTAGTGGAGATCTCTTTTTGAGATCGATCCGCCTAGTACCATGCAATTTTGGAGAGCTCGCGGGAGATGCGGTCTCAAACGAAAGGCATACAGTACCGTAGACCTAGAGCTCTACTGCACACCTCCAGAAAAGAGAAATACAGTAGGGGGAAATTACTCTTGTCCGCAGAGCTTATGGACGAAAATAGACATTTAGGGTTTGTAACTCTGTGGGGTCCGGTCCATATAAAGACTTAAGAGCTCTCTTCGATCAACTGTAACGTCGACCCTCGCGTGACCCTCGCGCGCTCGGAGAAACTCTGGGAACAAGAGTAGTGATGGTGCTGGTGATGGTGATGGTGATGGTGGGCTGTGACCGGTTGCGGTTCATCACGTCGGATTTGTGACCGCTATGATATGATATGACATGACAGTGAGAGTGACAGGTGTTTTACCGAAACACAAACAGAGGGTAAAGAAAAAGGAAATCGGGTGAGGCACTCGTTGTGTCCTTTAATTAACATACGACAGGTCTTTCACACCCGATATATTCGGTCTCGTGTACCTCAGCATCTTCATATTCCGAAAAGCGCCTCTCTCATCACCATACCCTCTGGAGCAACGCAAATGCTCGCGTTGTTGCCAACCTTCCAGCGTCTCACTCCCGCTTGCCGCTCCCCAGGTTTTACGTATGGAGAAAGATCACGGTCTGCTCTGCCCGTGAATTGTCGGAGACAGAGAAGTGTAAAACAAATACGCATCCCATGCACCAATCTTAGAAAACGCGTTGCTGCCCAAAACTTCGTTCTCGGAGCTCACGGCAACAGTCGCTCGCGGAGTCTTCAGCGCAACCCTTCTGTCGATTTTAGGGGTCGGCAGGTATATGTTAGAGCTACTGACGAGAACCGCAGCGGAGACGAGGATAATCCGGAAAAGGACGAGGCTTCAAATACCTCGTCCCCTGAAAACAAAGCGCCCGTCCGAAAACGGGAACCACGACCACAAAAACCTACTCAATTCTGGTCATGGTTGACTTCAGTGCTACATCCAGCGACGGTATGTTTTTAGGACACATGGAAACGTTTATTTGATATCAGGGCAACTTCAAAAAAAATGTACGCTAATTGTATGGTTTTGCTCACGTCTGCAGCTTCTACGTTTCGTCCTTCAGCTCTTGCTGCTGCTCGGCATTTCTCGGATGCTTGGAATTGGAATGACAGGCCGAAGTGCCGCTAATCCTCCTCCAAAGATCATACAAGTTCCATACAGTGAGTTCATTCGGAAAGTTCAGCATAACGAAGTATCCAATGTCATAATTGACAACGGCGCGATATCTTGGGATCCTCACCCACGCCTGATAAATAAACGTAGTGCAGAGAGCGAGCCTCAGAAAGCGTATTCAACAATCCGACCGGGTGACATGACGACGCCTTATGAAGTGATGCTATCCAACGGCGTGCAGTTCGGTTCCCCAGATAGGCGTGCTGGAGGCCGGTTTATGACTTTCCTGGTGAGTATGACGAGTATATGTGACTTTCCATTCACACAGGTATTGTTTTAACTGTGTTGGGTTGTCATCACAGCTCACCTTGTTGTACATATCCGTACTCGTTGGTATGCTCGGCCGACTTCCCATGCTAAGACCCCCTCAAAGAGGTGCCGGTCGTCAGCGGGGGGGGAGACGAGGAGGTGATCTCACCCAGCCTGCTGTAAAGTTTGAGGATGTTGCGGGAGTTGATGAGGCCAAAGCCGAGTTGGAAGAGATCGTGGTACGAATCTCCGCACGAACTACACTTCGTCGTGCAAGTCTTGGTATGGCAGTTGTTGCCAAAACCTAGATTTTCGCTCAGGCTAGTCTGTCGAGTAAGCAGTAGTTTTCGAATCTGGCGGTCGAATCTGGCGGTTTGCAGCGAGGCAGGCAAGTACGCCACACGCACACGCCACCAGCAGCGACCCTGTGTTTATCCTCGCACACAACTATCTGTGAGAGCTCGCGTGTGTTGGATGGCTGGCTCTCACGAGTTCAAGACTGCAACAACAGTCAAATCTGTAGATCTTCTTTCAGTTATGTGAATAAACCGTGCTGGCAGTGAAAGTGATTTTCCAGATGTGTGGTGAATGCAGGAATATCTTCGGAACCCAGACCGATTTACAGCGCTTGGCGCTCGTCCGCCGACTGGCGTGCTTCTGGTGGGGGCTCCTGGGACTGGGAAAACGCTGCTGGCGAAGGCCGTCGCCGGCGAGGCCGACGTGCCTTTCATCAGGTGATTCTTTGCATTCTTGTTGGATCGAGGTCGGTCACCATTCCCTTTTGCTGAATTCCAGAATGACCATGTATGTATGCACGAACAAAACGACCCTTCATCCCATACCCTCCCTCCCTTCCTCTCTTTGTGCACCGTTTTTTCTGGTTGTTTGGTATTCACGTCTCCTGGCGTCCCTGTAGAATCCTGACTTTTGTGGAGTATGGTAGTCACGGCTATCTCTTGTGACTCCTCAAGGATGGCTTGCAGCGGTGGAGGGGAGAGCCCACGGTGGTCCTTATTTCACGTTTGTGACAGGGAGAGACGTATGGATAATGCTTTGACTTGTGGCATCATCCATATCATGTCGTACTCAGCGTCGAGTGAGCTTCACGTTTCTTTCGTCCTTTTCTTTTCAACAGTCACTGTCGATTTGGTGGCGCCTTGTTTTCCGACCCGAGAAGTGCCGAGGATGAGCCGATTGGTTTGCATCCGTCACTGTGACATTTTTAGGTTTTCCCCCCTTTGACTGCCCTGTATTTCAATAATGACTTCGTTCTCCAGTGCATCCAGCCCCGTGTGTTACTTTAGTACGTAGTAGTTTCCTGCCTTTCGAGTGTTCGTTGAGTGGAGGCAGGTTTGACGTTTCCAGCTCGCAGTTTGTCATGCTCTTTGTTCTCTGCTTGGCGGCTTCTCAACCACCTGTACCCCTGGGGATGATGTTTGAAGTGCCTCACGTGCCATGGGACCTTTTCCCTGGTGAAAAGCTGAAGCCAGCATGTGTGAATGTGGACTCTCTGCTGGAAGAGCTCCCCGCAGTGCCACACAGGCTTGGTTGGCCTATTAGGTAGGTTTCTGGTGCCGTACAGTACCCGCACCCCGCGATTCTTTCATCCAGTGGGGAGAAGCTGAGCTGGCCTCGTGCTATTCAGTGTGCGCTCTTCCACGCTCGGCATCGACTGGGCTCCTGGTAGGGCTGGCTTCGGTTGCTGTGCCTAGCACCACACGGTTTGTGCACTCCTGCCTCTGGGCCGTGCTGTTATCCGTGGGTGTGTTGTACACAGTCACAAACCTGCCCAGTGCAGGCTTCTTTCCTCCACTAGAATATCAGACACTACACCACCCGGCAAATGTGTTTAGCCTCGCATCTATCCTAGACTCAGGGTTTCACAGGTACGGACGGCTGTGTGATGGGTGCCAGGCGTTAGAGCTCAGGGTTTCA
>LGRX02018658.1:0-10374 GCA_001247695.2 Cymbomonas tetramitiformis | reverse complement strand
CGTCGCGCAAAAAAAGGGTGAATGGGTGAATGGGCGAATGGGTAAATGGGTAATTCACCAAGTGAAAATACAAAACGGTCCTCAAAATATTTTCATGTGAAAATACAACGACGCGTCCCTCTTCCGGAATATCCCCGCACCCCCCCTCCCCGACAAGTGAAATTACACAACGGGCCCCGGAAATACTGAAAATACACTTTGGTCTCCTTTTGGTAAAAAATGCAACGTCACCTCCCCGATAAAGTGAAAATGCAAATCAGGTGAAAAACAACAAGTGAAAATACAATGACGCGTCCTTCTTCCGGAATATCACCGCACCCCCCGCCCCGACAAGTGGAATTACACAACGGGCCCCGGAAATATTGAGAATATACTTTGGTCTCCTTTTCTTTACAAATGCACCGTCACCTCCCCGAAAAACTCAAAATGCTATTCTGGTGAAAAACAACAAGTGAAAATACAAGGACGTGCCCTTCCTCCGGAATATCACCGCACCCCCCGCCCCAACAACTGAAATCACACAACGGGCCCCGGAAATACTGAAAATACACTTTGGTCTCCTTTTCTTTAAAAATGCACCGTCACCTCCCCGAAAAAGTCAAAATGCAATTCAGGTGAAAACAACAAGTGAAAAAAAGAAGGACATGTTCTTCTTTCGGAATATCACCGCACCCCCCTCCCCGACAAGTGAAATTCCACAACGGGCCCCGGAAATCCTGAAAAAACACTTTAGTCCCCTTTTGTGAAAAAATGCACCGACACCTCCCCGATAAAGTCAAAATACAAATCAGGTGAAAAATACCAAGTGAAAATAACGGGAAGTTTCCTTTTTTTCAGAATAACTATGACTCACAGAAAATATCACAATGACAACCCTTGTCACCATTGACAGGTAATAAAAAACTGATATTCAGATAATAAGAAGTCCGTGTTAATTATCTTTGAAACATATAATTATTGTCATCGATGACGATATTTCCAGGTGCTGAAAAAAAAATTGTTTTATACTTTATTTATAAAGTAGGAAAATTTGTCATCGATGACGATATTTTTCGGTTGCATGAAAACATCAAGTTACAACAACAAGCTTGTCATCGGTGACGTTTTTCTCACTATTTGTAAAATAGGTCTACACGGGTTGATAACTTACACGCTGCGTAATTAGAGACTTGTTCTAAAGTCTTTAACGCAAAGCTGAATATTATGACCGGTCCAGAATCTTTGCAGTTTCAAAAGTCACTAAGATTCTTTCGGATCCAATCTTGTAAGACTTCTTAAAGAAGCGCTGTCTTAGAATGTGCCGCACGCAATAAAAAGTCTGCGCAACTAGCTGATACCAATGAGCTACTAGGGAATCAGTATACGATTGCGCCGCGGTTTGTTGCGAGTTCATCGTAAAGACAACGATGGTTAAATAACTTAGACGCTGCGTAATTAGAGACTTTTAAAAGTGCCGCTATCTTTGACGTTGAAGGTAGTAACTCATCAAGAGAAAAAAAAACGTCCGTGATTGGTGACGGACAGTTCCATACTTTTTGAAATAACTGCGGAACGTCCGTCACCAATGACGGACACATCCGTCATCGACGAACGAAAAAAAAGTATAGGCTTTGACACCCTTCTCGTTCGAAACAAAACTGTGAGAGCCCGCAAGAAAGTTGTTCTCCATGGGGGTAATATCCTCAGGAAAAACTTGTCACAAGCATTCGGTCTCAGAAAAATATTGTCATCGATGACAAAATATTGACATCGATGACAAAAATAGTTCTAAACGTAGATACGTCAAGTGAATAAACAGAACAAGTACCCAAAGCGTCATCGATGACAAAAATATTGTCATCGATGACAAGGAATACCATGTTCGTAGAAAAATAACGACTAAATCAACGGCAAGAGAGGTAAGTTGTCATCGATGACGTTTCAGAAAGAAATAAAACTTGTGCAAAAAGCGAACTCGTTGACAAATTAGGTGGAGTCGTCATCGATGACAAAAAAGAGAAAACTAAAAACAGCGACACCAATGTAAACTTTTTCACCGCAAGATGTTATCAATAAAAAGTCTGAAAAAATAAAAACATACCTGCATTTTCACCTTGAGCTCCCGAGGAACAAACCTCGGCGCAATCGGATACTAATTCGCTAGCTCATTAATATCAGCTATTTGCTTAGATGTTTCACTGCTTGCAGCACAAGCAACAATAGGTAAAATAGCGCTTCTTAACGGAGTCTTGCAAGATTAGATCTGATTGGGGTTTCAAGGTGACTTTCTAATGTGGAACTGGATTGGTCCTTATTAGCGTTGCGTTGAAGACTTTAAAAGACTTAACAATATTTCGCTTTCTTTATATTTACAAACTCTGACCGCGACAGCAGACTCGAAATTGTTCTTTTTTAACTTTCACTCTTGAAGCGTTTGGCTTCCCTTCTTTTCTTAGTAGTAGCTTTCCGCTCGCAGACGTTGCAACGTTGCCACCTTCCTGCCTAGCGGCTTCTATTTTCTATAATTATTCCTATGATTTCTTAGTATAAGCGTGCAGCACGCGTTATTCGCGTTATTCTATAATTTATTTGTTCATAGAACTATTTTGCAAATAGTGAGAAAAACGTCACCGATGACAAGCTTGTTGTCATAACTTGATGTTTTCATGCAACCTAAAAATATCGTCATCGATGACAATTTTTCTCTATTTTATAAATAAAGTATGAAACAATGTTTTTTTTTAAGCACCTAGAAATATCGTCATCGATGACAATAATTATATGTTTCAAAAATAATTAGCGCGGACTTCTTATTATATCAATATCAGTTTCTTATTAGCTGTCATTGGTGACAAGGGTTGTCATTGTGATATTTTCTGTGAGTCAAATTATTCTGAAAAAAGGAAACTTCCCGTTATTTTCACTTGGTATTTTTCACCTGATTTGTATTTTGACTTTTTCGGGGAGGTGTCGGTGCATTTTTTCACAAAAGGGGACTAAAGTGTATTTTCCAAAATTTCGGGGCCCGTTGTGTAATTTCACTTGTCGGGGAGGGGGGTGCGGTGATATTCCGAAAGAAGAACACGTCCTTCTTTTTTCCACTTGTTGTTTTTCACCTGAATTGCATTTTGACTTTTTCGGGGAGGTGACGGTGCATTTTTAAAGAAAAGGAGACCAAAGTGTATTTTCAGTATTTCCGGGGCCCGTTGTGTGATTTCAGTTGTTGGGGCGGGGGGTGCGGTGATATTCCGGAGGAAGGGCACGTCCTTGTATTTTCACTTGTTGTTTTTCACCAGAATAGCATTTTGAGTTTTTCGGGGAGGTGTCGGTGCATTTTTTCACAAAAGGAGACCAAAGTATATTATCAGTATTTCCGGGGCCCGTTGTGTAATTTCACTTGTCGGGGAGGGGGTGCGGTGATATTCCGGGCGAAGGACGCGTCCTTGTATTTTCACTTGTTGTTTTTCACCTGATTTGCATTTTCACTTTATCGGGGAGGTGACGGTGCATTTTTTAACTAAAGGAGACCAAAGTGTATTTTCAGTATTTGCGGGGCCCGTTGTGGAATTTCACTTGTCGGGGAGGGGGGTGCGGGGATATTCCGGAAGAGGGACGCGTCGTTGTATTTTCACTTGAAAATATTTCGAGGACCGTTTTGTATTTTCACTTGGTGAATTACCCATTTCCCCATTAACCCATTCACCCATTCACCCTTTAAATGCGATATGGGATGCAGCGAGCCTTGGGCCATCTCCCATTTGTCCGGATCTTCATCGATGACGTGGTCGTCTTCAGCAACACCGCTGCAGAGCACTACGAACACGTCAAACAACTACTCCTGACGTGTAGGGAGAAGGGCGTCTTCCTCAAGAGGTCCAAGTGCCAACTGTTGAAGAAGTCCTTGTGGTTCCTTGGTCACTGTATCTCCGCGGATGGCTGCAGACCCCAACACGACAAGGTGGCTGCGGTGAGGGACTGGCCCGAACTGGAGACGGTTACCCACGTCAGGCAGTTCTTGGGCCTGGCGGGGTATTACCGCAGATTCATTCACTGCTTCTCCGAGATCGCTCAGCCCCTCATCCGGTTGACCAAGTCGGACGTACCCTGGGAGTGGGGTCCCATGCAGCAGTGGGCCTTCGAGGAGCTGAAGAAGGCCCTCACATCAGCGCCAGTGCTCGCCTTGCCCAACATTAAGGGTGCTGCAGACGGCACCGCACCTTTCGTGGTGCAGACGGATGCCAGCGGCATCGCTCTTGGGTGAGTACTGATGCAAGACAATGGAGATGGTCTTGGGCTGCGCGTGATAGCATACGAGAGCCGTCAGTTCTCAGCCGCTGAGCAGAATTACCACACTGGCGAGCGTGAGCTAGGTGCTTTACACCATTGTACCACCGTCACCTGGCGGCATTACCTCATCTTCACCAACTTCCGCATTCAGGGTGATCACCGCCCCCTTGAATGGCTGATGGAACCTGGCAGAGAGCTCAGCCGCAGACAGGCACGCTGGTACATGGATCTGGTGGAGGTGGGAGTCCCGAGGATGGAGTACATCAAGGGGGCGCTACTGCTGGTACCAGACGCCCTGTCCAGAAGACCTGACTTCAAAGACAAGGACGTTCGCGAGGGGTTGAAGGAGGCGGGAGTAATCGACCCCACCTCAGACCTGCCGAAAGACCCTCTGGCGACGCTGGAGTCTGAATGCTTCTCCAGCTCACCACCCGCAGCTCACCCTCACTGGGCCCAGACGGTTGACTGTTGGCTCTCAGCAGTGGAAACCCTCTCCGTGGCAGAACAGGCCATGAATACGGGGGAGACCCTCGCTCTCGTTAATCCGAAGCTCTATAAGGGAATGAAGGAGGACCACCTCGACTCCGACATGCCTGACTGGCCTGAAGCTGATAGCGCGAAGCCGACAGAGGCTCCACACGAACCCCCTGAACGAGCTCCACCTCGGATAAGGATAACGAGGAGTATGTCACGCGCTGGAAAAGCCTCTACGACCCCAGCGCCTCTACAGTTGGCGTCACCAAAGACGCGAACGCCCGCTTCACGAGCTGATGCATCGGAGGCGCCCACTGAGAAGGTACCAGCGAGTTCACCACCCCCACAGCAGGCACCCCAGCAACCAGCTCCATCTCTGGTCCTTCACCCACAGAAACGACAAACCCCCCCAGAGGACTCGCAGAATTGGCGTGTCCGAGCTGAGTACTCCTCAAAGTACGTCGAGAAGTTTGGACCCTTCGATGTGGACGCCTGTTGTGACCTGGGTGGCCGCAACAGACAGGCGGATAGATTCTGGACAGACTGCCTTTCAGAGAAATGGAGGGGCCTCCGGGTTTGGTGTAACCCTCCATATAACTCCAAGCACATCACTGTGGAGGCGATTCTGAACAAGTATATCGCAGAATGGAAGGCGGACCCAGAAAACACCTCAGCAGTCTTCGTCCTGCCGGATCACCAGTCCAAGCTCCCCGCGTGGCGCAAACTTTTCAGGAAGGCCAATATGCAGATCGTAGAGGTTGTTCCTACTCACGATGATAAGGGCGAGCCCAACCAGTTCTTCGAGAACCCAGATGGGAAGGCCTTCGACCTTCGTTGGCCTGTTCTGATAGTTCACGCCCCTCCCGCCAAACCACAGCCAGCACGCGTAAGGCATCCACGGACAGCCCCCGCTGTGATAAGGACAGGTGAGGCAGCAACCTTCAGAGACAATACCTCCCAGCAGTCGGACTCAAAGTTCCTGCGTGCGCTGAAAGCGGAGTACACTCGGGAGGGGACACTTCGTTCGCTGCGGGAGAAAGTGAAGGCGGCACCACACCAATGCCTACAGGACTTCAGGCTGGTGGGTGAAGTGGTTTGGAGGACCGCGGCAGGGAAATACCAGCTCGTGCTGGGGGAGGACTCTCCACTTCGAGAAGTAGTGATCCGTCATGCTCACGAGTCATTGTCCTCGGGTCACATTGGGCGAGACAAAACTCTGGAGAGCCGCTTTCGTCAAGTCTTCACTGAAGTGGATCGCCCTGGGGGCTGCCTGCTCAGCTGACGCCGCCCCTGTCATTGCCTGCCCAAGCCTAGTCAGGTCGGTGTCACGATCTCCATTAGCCTGCTGAATTGCTGCCGCCAGTCTCCTCTCGTACTCAGCCTCCCTTTTTGCCTCCGCAGTTTGGGCCTGTGACTGTGCCAGAGCTGTGTTCATTTCGAACAGCTTGTCTTGCATTGCCGCCAGTTTTGCCTCTAAAGCCGCTGTCTTCACCCTCTCGTCTTCGCACTCTTTTTTCCACCTAGAAACATAAGGTTCCCCTGTCATTGGGTTAATCCTCGGGCCTGAGTACCCGTTGTCTGCTGCTGGTGGGGTAGGAAGGGGGAACTGATACTGAACCCCCCCGGCGCTCTTTGGGGTGTGTTGCGGGTATGGGTTGTACGCAGAGAACGTCTGAGGCGTGAACTGTCCTGCTGCGTGAGGCGGCACTGGCTGGGGCGTAAAGTACTGTGCTGGAAACTGCCCTCCCTGAGGGGGTTGCTGAGGAAACTGAGCCTGCATCTACACTGGCCGCTGCGCCTGTGGAGTAGTAAATTCCCGCGGTGGCGGCGTTGGGGCCGCAGTCTGAATCGGTGCTGCCGGCCCTTGCGCCTGTGATTGGGCCTGTGGTGCTGCTCCCTGTACCGGCTGTACAGGTGTAGAAAATACATTCTGCCCTTCCATAGTATGGTATAATATAAAACTTCTAAAACTCTAAAATCTCCAAAATAGTCGATCTGGTACCTCTGATCGAGCCCACTTGATCTATAAACAACGTCGTGGGTTTTTGTGCAAAACACAGCCCTCAATAAAACGTCGTAAGTAAAGTTCTAAAATAATTAAAACTGTCTCGGTTGTTGAGGTCACGATAATATTTTGTGTGCCAGCGGTCTGTATACGGCCTATAAATATAGGTTAGGGCAAACACAGTATGGTCAGAAACAGGCAGGGTGCTTTTTTCTTTCTGTACTGTCGCTGTATACTCAGATATGTAAGAATATTTATAAAACTGTCACGATAAAATAGTTACCGGAGCTCCCGTAGTGGCTACCTATAAGCTTTTCAACCTTGCCAAAGGTCTCGTCAGCAGGCTTTCCTCGGAGTCTGAAACACTCTAATGTCTGTGTTGACTATATAGTTGTCATGTGCACTTCTCAAACTGTTTTCAGGTGTTCCCGTCCCATGGTAAATATGTATGAAAGACTGTCTTCCGGTCTGTGAAATAAGTTATGCAGGGAATGCAGTTTCAATGTCACAGTCAGAGACTGTCTCACGTAATAATGCCTGAAAAGTTCTGACGCTACACGTAATAATAATCTTCCCCGTTGCATAGGCTGAAAAAACCGGGTCAAAAAGGTCCAGTGCAGCAGTATACAAAGTGCCAGGTGAGTCTCACGTAATAATGCCTGAAAAGTTCGTACGCTACACGTAATACACGGTACCACCGACTGTCTCCAGAAAACTTGAAACTTCCAAAACTCAGAGAAGAAATAAGACACGGCCCAAGTGGGCAAAACCAATCTATGTGTCGGGCCAAGTGGCCGTCATAATAGTAGACTGGAAACTCATACTCAACACTTCTCCAGCACTAGGCCACCTCCCCAGAGAGATAACATTTACTGATTTTGCATTCTTCATCCACGATCTCAGATTCCCTATCAATATTTCTCCCAATATGCCGGTAATCTGAATCGGATCCCCCTTCCGTGGGGGTAATTGACAGTCTATCATGCCCCCTGTCACAACTCTCCCCCCCTTAGGGGTGGCTTTCTCCTGATATCACCCCAGCATCTTCATCACCTGTATTCCTGAGAAATAGCCGCTGAAATAAGGTTCTCAGTAACTTAGCAGGTATAGGATATACTGCGCGAGAATTCTGCATTCCCTGCTGATCTGGATGAGGCCCTAGTTGAGCAGTAAGGGGGTGCACTCCAGTTGCCCATTTGCATGGACACGGAGTCTGCGAGGTACATTCCCGCAGTGGTACGCTGGGCGGCGCATTAGTCCAGATACAGGTAGGTTTCTTATACTTTTCCCCGTACATACAATATGAGCAAAACAAGGGGGTAGGTAATTGATCCACTACAGGTCTGAACCGCAAAGCATTGGGATATCGCCCTTTTGGATTTTCCAGAAACCAATAGCGCGGTCTGAGATATTCGATGATGTCAAGGGTGCGTTCTACACAAGCATCTGCAGATATTAAATCTGGTGGTCCTCCAGTAGTTCGCGCTTGACTATATTGGGTACATGGTGAACTCGCCCATATTACATCAAAATATCCAGGAGGGTAATAGCTCCAATATTCCCAATCTTCAATTCTGGTGACATGCGTAGATCGCCAGAACTTATCAGAATCTAAAGCTACTGTCTGTGTCTGAGGGAAGCATTCTGAGAAGGATCTTTGAACTGAGCCAGTGCCACTGAAGAGTACCAGTATTCTGATAGGTTTTACTGGAGCTACAGACATCTTGTAAGGTCTTCTACAGGGAGGTCCTCCTTCTCTGTCCGGCTTGAGATTAATCTTCGCCTGATCTTCGTCAGCGTGCCGAAGGTTTTCCAATCCAGAAGGTAAAGAGTCCCGCAGCTCCTGCTCGAACTCGTCGAAGAGATCCTTGAACTTCTTCTTCCACGCTGCAGTGGCATCCGCATCTTGCGAGTCCTGCTGCGACACAGGGTTCTTCGGTTCATCGTTGGCGTCGATAGGAATCTTCGAGATGTCCTCCTTCTCAACGTCCAAATCCTCCGCTTCCACCTTGAAAGCCGGCTCTCCAGTTGGGGTCCTCGCTGCCATCATCAACCATGCGGGCATTGAAGAAGCGTCTCCCGCGAGTCTCCGCGTCTCCGCGGCTACTAGATGTTTCTTCAACTGCACCGAATTGAGGAACACCTCGTCAATCAGCCCCGCACAATCCACATCTCCTCGTCGCTTCCCTTTCCTTCCTCCAGGGGCAGCACTGATTCCAGGATTACACCCGGAAATGGTAACCCTCTCTGCACCGCCTCCTTTCCTTTTGTTAGAAAAGGACACTGAACCATTGCCATCATAGTCCAGCGTAATGGGAGATAAGCTGCGTAGCCATTTCCCTCCCAACACCATGTCCACGGCGATGCCCAAGGGTAGCACCCGCATAGCCATAGATTGCTCAGTATAGGTCCCTGTCGTGGTCCTGGCAGTGAACTTAGAATAAGCCACATGACCAGTCGTCTTGACTGAGCCATCCGCCAGAGTCACACGCATAGCGGGTCCACTTCGCGTAGTCAACTTGCAGCGTCTGGCGCAGTCTTCAGATACGAATATATCTGAAGCTCCAGAATCCACCAGCACCTTGACACGATGTCCCTTCAAGTACGCGAAGAACACCAGAAGTAGGGGTCCATCTGGATCTTGTGCAGAAGCCAAGTATTCAGTGGATCCCCAGCGTACACTACCATCGCTGCACACCCGCTCACATTTAAGTGGGTCATCATCATCTTCCTCATTATCATCCAATGGGTAACTCCCTCCAAGGTCATCATCATCCAGAGGCGTCGCGCAAAAAAAGGATAAATGGATAAATGGATAAGTGGATAAATGGATAATTCACCAAGTGAAAATACAAAACGGGCCTCAAAATATTTTCATGTGAAAATACAACGACGCGTCCCTCTTCCGGAATATCCCCGCACCCCCCCTCCCCAACAAGTGAAATTACACAACGGGCCCCGGAAATACTGAAAATGCACTTTGGTCTCCTATTAGTAAAAAATGCAACGTCACCTCCCCGATAAAGTGAAAATGCAAATCAGGTGAAAAACAACAAGTGAAAATACAATGACGCGTCCTTGTTCCGGAATATCACCGCACCCTGCCCCGACAAGTGAATAACAACGGGCCCCGGAAATACTGAAAATACACTTTGGTCTCCTTGTTCTATAAAAATGCACCGAGACGTATCGTCCCCGCTAAAGTCAAAATGCAATTCAGGTGAAAAACAACAAGTGAAAATACAAGGACGCGTCCTTCTTCCGGAATATAACCGCACCCCCTTCTCTGACAAGTGAACTTACACAACGGGCCCAAAAAATACTGAAAATACACTTTGGGCTCCTTTTCTGAAATATTTCACCGAGACGTATCGTCCCCGCTAAAGTCATATAAGATATAAGTGAAAATACAAGTTCCCATTTTGCCTGGCAAAAGAATACAACTCTGACTCCATTCGACATCGATGACAACACAACCACAGCCCAGAAATAACGGACAGACATCACTTCACAACACTTCAAAAGATTATATAACAGGGACCTCCCCCGTCATCGATGACAGTGCAACCGTTTTTGTTATAGGAATAACACGGCGACCAAGATTACTTCCCCCGTCATCGATGACAGGA
>LGRX02018657.1:0-11602 GCA_001247695.2 Cymbomonas tetramitiformis | reverse complement strand
AACATGACATCTCCACTCACTCAAATCCTCACCGCGCCGACATGACTTTCGTAGGTCTATTGTAGCCTCTCCCACATTATTCCCATGCCCACGCCCGCTTTCTCATTGGGTGCCATTGGTGCCTACTTCTTAATTGCTCACCCTAGCAATAACAGCTTCGCAAAGCCGGCATCACCGAAAACCCCCACCTCCCGAGTTCACCCTCGCTGTCAGGAGTCAGCCTCGCAAAGCCGGCATCACCGGAAACCCGCTACGGCCATCAGTGCGTAGCGACGCACGTTTTGTTGCTGTCGATTTCTTGTAGGTTTGGGCAGGCCAGTTGGACGAGTTTGTTAAGGTTGAAACATCGTGCCACGGGCCATGGTTTATGTCAGCAACAGTAAAGGAGGAGTCCGGAGCCGTGCAGCTCGACGTGGGATGTAAAACACAGTAGCTGCCATATCTCTCAGTATGGTCTACTGTGTATGCAAAGCAGTCCGGCGTTGTATCACACAGTGCCAGACATTGAGCTGTAGTGACTGAATTTGCGGCAGCCCACATGCATTTTGTGTCTCCGGAAGCAGTTGTCCCATACCCTCCACCAATTCGAGTGTATCCTGCAGACACATCTGGGGCAAAAGCCAGGGCACCAACACACACCACCTCCTCACCTTCCACAGATAAGCACCACCACTCCGTCCGCCACCAACGCTCACTCCACTCCCTCCATTACAGCAACACGCACCACTTCTACCTCCCTAACTGACCGATGCACCAACCCCCATGCAGGAGTGTCGCACACCACCAGCCAGTGCCGCAACTCCATGCGCCTCCTCCCTACAACCGAACCCCACGCAAGCATGCAACGCTTTCTTACCTACACAATGACTAGCATCGCAAACCAGAACACGCAATGTTACCTGATTATCATCAATAACTGAGGGGTCAGCACGTGCATGTTAGGTTGAACAAGGAGAAGAATCAGCTGAGAAAAATTGAATGCAATCGTACTGTGCCTTGACCGAGAAAAAAATCGGAAGCGACGGCGACAATATTCGCTTGGTTTCACTTTGACTTTGTGAGGTTCGCCACAGGGCACTTTGCCGCTGCCTTAATGCATATATAGTAAATGCGGGTCAGAGGGCACTTTGCCGCTGCCTTAACGCATATATAGTAAATGCGGGTCAGAGGGCACTTTGCCGCTGCCTTAACGCATATATAGTAAATTCGGGTCAGAGGGGTGACCGCACCTGAAGGCGAGCAGTCACAGATGCCGTTCCAGTACTGGCTGGCCGGTTGGTTTGCTCCTTTGTTGTTGAAGAGCACACGATTATTGGAAGGCTTATAACCGCATCCAAAAACGTTACCGGCATTATTTTTGCTTCTTGCTCGCTGCCCAGCTCTGTATCCCAAAATCTGCGCCGCGATCCCGCAGCTTTCAAATTTGTTGTATTCACCCACGGCGTCGACAGTCGAGCAGCCTATGGTGGCACAGGTGCCACCGGTGATGAGTTCGAAGTAGCGCCCCACTGCGCAATCAAACCTCACACACTGCATCCCTTCAATCCCCGTTCGTGCACATAGCATTGGAGTAGGAGCATATGGGTTATCTTGCACCAGCCTCCGGGCGCCATGCCACTAGTACACGCATACTCCGGTGATAGAACATCACTCAGAGTGAAGTGAGGCGCAGGGAGACATCAATCAGGCACATCAACGTGATGGAGGTCCCGGTGGAAGAGGTGGCGGCAGTCAAGACTAGGCCAAGATAAGACAGCTGATGGTTAAGATGCGCAGCATCCCCATGGACATCGAGAAGCTGGGGCATGCTAGCTGGCACACGAGCTTCTGTTGAAAGCTTTGGGGCCTGCCTACCACCTGCCGCAGGATTGTATTTTGTTCATAGGGGGGGGCAGAACTCCGCCAAAGAACATGGGAGGAGTAAAACAATTATGGTGTTTGGCGTGAACTGGTTGAAGTCCACAACGTTGGCACAGATTAATTTGCTACGGCAGAGGTTGCTACCCCCTCAATGAGCCCTCGCGAAGCACCTCGACGGCAGAGGTTGCTACCCCCTCAATGAGCCCTCGCGAAGCACCTCGACGGCAGAAGTTGCTACCCCCTCAATGAGCCCTCGCGAAGCACCTCGACGGCAGAGGTTGCTACCCCCTCAATGAGCCCTCGCAAAGCACCTCGACGGCAGAAGTTGCTACTCAGCGGTCGCAAGGGCGGTGCCTACATGGCACTAGCTGGTAGTGGGCAATCAATGGCGGCTGTGGTGGGGGACGGCGTTGACCCGGGACTAGCTCAAGTGGTGATGTGTGGTTTGACGACGACGACGATGACCTTGGTACTAGCCTATCGTGACAAGTCAGTGTGAACGCCTTGAAGATGATGCAGCCAGTACGGGATGGCATACTTATCGATATGCACGTTCCCCCGTACCCCAGAAAGAACGCCAGAGTTGGTTGTTGGTGCTGGTTGGGCCCGAAGGCGTTTGGCAGAAGATTTGGACGAGAAGCAGGGGCCCTTGGCACCGGGTGCAGCAAGCGTGGCAGAAGTCTTGGACGAGAAGCAGAGGCCCTTGGCACCGGGTGCAGCAAGCGTGGCAGAAGTTTTGGACGCGAAGCAGGGGCCCTTGGCACCGGGTGCAGCAAGCGTGGCAGAAGATTTGGACGAGAAGCAGGGGCCCTTGGCACCGGGTGCAGCAAGCGTGGCAGAAGATTTGGACGAAGCAGGGGACCTTGGCACCGGGTGCAGCAAGCGTGGCAGAAGTTTTGGACGAGAAGCAGGGGCCCTTGGCACCGGGCGCAGCAAGCGTGGAATAAGAAAGAATACCACCAAGCAATGATGAGCGTGTGTATTTCCACCGCTAGATTGAGCACAGTGATAAGCGATGCTCCACGCACATACTGACAAGCGGGCATTTGCACTCCCTGGATACACGTAATTATGGGGCTGACAGACCATCAGCCAGTTGGTAACATACCGAAGCTGTCAGGAACGCCAGCTGCCGTGTCGGAGGGCAGCAAAAGTAGAGATATCAGCACGGACTGAACTGCATACGCTGCTGCCATGACACGCTCGCGAAACCTGCACCGATTGGTGACAGCAAGATCGTTACATATTCAAGCCTCTGCGCCTGGACGCAAGGTTTGTCAAACCAGTTCTTCTTGAAAAAGAAGTCCGAAGAAGCTGCCCTCATAGCAATGCGCACTGTCGAAGGGCGAGGAAGACATGCAGGGACACAAGGACAGTGAGCGGAGATCTCCAGGGATACTAGAAAGAGCTCAGTTGAAAACAATACCAGTTGAATTGCTTCGTGTTAGTATTTGTCTAGGGGAGGGGATCGACTTAGGAAAGGATTAACTCCACCATGACAGATAGGGTTTTGCACAACGTATGGATGCAGGCTACCCATATCATGGAGAGATAGAGAGAAAGATACGAGAGAAAATCATGGTCGCAAGATGTGGGGGACTTTGTAGCGTAGTTCTGAGTCTTCCGATGGCAGGGTCGGGCTCTCGACTTTCGAACCCACGCTTAGGGCCATCCCAAATAGTCTGCCGGCGGCGACATCTGTTACGCAAGTACAAACGCTTGACTAGAGTGCACTGCAAACGGGAACCTGTCATGCTTGTTCGAAACTCCACAGGTTCTTCAACTGACGGACAAGGTGGTTTCACTGTCACGCACTCGGCAAATTTTCCGAAAAAACACGCGTAAGGCGACCAATAGAATTAAGCCAAAAGAGAAACGCACCGCCTTACGTTGGGTGTCGCGAGGACGTTTTGCAAGGAATGCGGAGTAAGAGCCCGATGTCAGGATGCAGCATTCCTATGCTCTCTACAAACAGTCCGTCCGGTTAAGGACGACCTGGAGAACAATTTAAGAGTTTTGCGTTTTGCGTTTCACCTTTTTTACCTTCGCGCTTTGGAGCTCTAGTATGACCGCAGCCATCCTTAACACTGTGTCGCGAACGGGGATCGAAATGAACGCGTGCTGAGAGCAATTCCGCATTGCAGACAACGAGCAATGACATACAATCGAACATCCTACGGAGGGGGAAACGTTTTAGGTGCTTTCAAGGGCTGCGATTTTCTTAGACGGGGATCGCTTCTTCTTTCGGAGTTTTTATTTTTCCCCGGATCCGATTGCAGAATCGGATACCCCGCGGAGAGGGCTATAAAGTTACTGGAAGACTTATATGTTTTGGCTAATTATGGACACGTGGGACACCTCAATCGATCTGACGTGTCCATAATTAGCCAAAACATATAAGTCTTCCAGTAACTATAGCCCTCTCCGCGGGCGGTATCCGATTCTGCAATCGGATCGGGAAAAAAATATAAAAAACTGGTAAACTCCGAATGAAGAAGCAATTCCCGTCTAAGCAAATCTCAGCCCTTGAAACGTTCGATACCGTTTCCTCCTCGTAAGATGTCTACGCGCATGTCGCGCGTAAGCTTAGCATCGTCCATTTTCGATAGATCGTGCGATAGATATTCTATTAAAAAACGACAAAAGTGAAGGGAAAGGATAATAATAAAACATTTACGCTAGCAAAGGGGACAAAGTCCTGAGAGTGCAGTATCCCTGCAAGTGCTAGGCAAAAAAACTCTAGAAGATGGAGAAGCAGCCATGGCCGGGTAAGTGGAGGGGTGGCTGAAAGGTCTAGCAAATAAGTCTAGCTCTAACCTTACATGACGGCTCAAATGTCGGTTGTGGACAGACGGTCACACTCTAGTCTGAGACACTGCAGTTCAACGGACTGCGAGCGCCCGGCGCTCCACGGCGCTCGGCGCTCGGCGCTCGGCGCTCGGCGCTCGGCGTCGGCGCTCGGCACAGTTCTCTTCATGCCCCTCACCTCAGGCCTGGGAGGCACTTCAGAGAGTGGCTCGGTATCTGTACTTTACACGGCACTACCGTATCCGTTATGCTTCCCCCAGTGCACCGCTTTCCGTGCTCACAATACGGGTATACTCGGATGCTTACCATGCTCGGGACAAAGTCGACGGATGCCTCTCCTACTCGGGAGGTATTGTGTTCCTCAACGGCATGGTGCTTCACTGGGTATGTGCCCGCCGGACCGATGTTGAGATGTCCTCCACTAGATCTGAGTATGTGGCAACCTCTGTGGTTGGATAGCGGTCCATGTCTGCCATCCATATGATTGTGGAGATGTTTGGGTATATCATAATCACGCAGCAGAAGCCAGATGTGTCTGCACTGGCTCTGTCCACAGCTTTTCCTGCAGCTGACACTTCTTGGATGCAGAGGGCAGCTACTTTCTTCGAGAATCATGCTATGATGGGCTCGGGGTTTATTCCGGATTAATTTTGGGCCCAAAACTAGATTAAAATAATCGTTCGTACTTTCGAATTTAAATAATGACACCTAGGGTACCACGCGTCCGCGTATGGGTCATACACATTATTATTTCTAGGGTGCGGCGCGCCTATGACCCCAAGGTGAACCGATGGTGCCTCGGTGATACATCCACGATGCTCCCGGTTGCTCCCGACGTGTGCCTTCGACTCTCCCAACGGCAAGGAAGGTGACCGTAGCGGTAGGGGCGTAAACTCGGTGGTCGCTGGGCCCAAGATGGGCCCAAGATGGGCCCACGATGGGCCCACGATGGGCGAAAGAACCAATGACGACCCATGCATCCTAAGATCTTGTAACAAACGCCGGCTTCTCATGGTACCGCGCCGGGTTTGTCCAGCTGGTGACACGCGTGACAGAGGTGGCAGTATGACAGGCTTCGCGATTATGACTGCTCGAGATATGCAGACCTGCCAGAGAAGATATGGTCATGATCGGGTGACCAAGAAATGATAAGATGAAGATGACAGTGGCTACTCTGCCACTGACGTGTCAGTCAAAATGTGGTGAACGGTAACATTGTTAGTGTTGGCATGGAATAATGACTTTCCATTGGCCAGATGAAGATTTAGGGGCTAGAACCCGTTACAGTTTTGGGAAATGTGACAGAGCATTGAGATATAAGTAAGCTCTGACTGAAGGTCAGGCTAGTGGACTCATTATTATCTTGCCTTGCAAGAGTGCTAGGTGGCTGTTCGCGTGCCGGTGCTAGAGTGCTAAGATACAGTAGACACTCAGTATTAAGGAATTCACCGTTAAGGAATCAGCCAGCGTTTTGGGGGTCACGATTTTAGTGATTTGGCTGGCTGGACCCCAAAAAATAAGGAAGAGGTCCAAAATAAGGAAGGCGCTCGCTGGCTGGCATGCTTTCGGCAATCTTAACATAAGGAATTGACGCTGGCATAACTTGACGCGGTGCACATGGCTTTAGGCTAATTATTGCACATGGCATTACTGTAGGCAATTATTGGTGTTATGGTGTGTACACCATAATATCTGTCTGTCTGTCTTCATGTCTGTGTGCAGCTCTCTAAGCTGTTGCCTACTCGCTGGGTCCATTTTATCACTTCGAAAAATCAGCACACAGTTTTCTCGAAAATTTCAGTTTGTAAGGCTGACGTGAGGAAAATAACGAATGGTGCTGGCTGGCTCATGAATCGCGTTCCTTCTAATGAACAATTCATTAGCACGGCTGGCCCGGGGGGTCACGATTTTAGTGATTTGGCCCGGCTGGAGCCGGATCTGCGTTTCATTAAATATGAGTGTTCTTTGTAGTTACGCTCACAGCTTTGGATAATAATTCGTACTTTGTGTTATTATACCAACTTTTTATGAAAATATTTTACTGCCGTTTTCATCCTTTTTCAAGATAATAATGTCCTGCGCGGAGCGGCTTTTTATTTCAGTGTTAATTCAGAAGTAAAGACCCTTTGGCGAGAAGTCGGCAGCAGTTTGTGAGAGCGGATTCGGAAGCCAGGCGACTCCAGGGGCACCACGGTGCACTGGCGGACCCTTCCTCTTCTCTAAACTTGGTAGTACCTGCACGGAAAAGGGCTGCCAGCGACGGCGACAACGGATCAGCACCGAATTCACTGGTTGATGAGCGGCTTCCTCCTATCCTGTGATATGTTCAGCTTTACCACCTTGTTCTACAGTGAATCCAGGGGTACCCACGGTGCACTGGCCTAGCTGCGAACAGGTGTTCTTCATCTAGAAGCTAATCAGCACGGCATGAGCTTGGGCGGCGACAGCGACAAAGTGAATCAGCAGTGAATGACCACCTTGATGAGCTATCTTCCAGTGGTCTCTCCAGTTGACCACCTTGTCTGAAGTGAATCCAGGGACACCCCTGGTGTACTGGCCTAACTGAAAGGCAAGTGTGCGACCTGGAAGCTAATTAGCGGCGGCATCTGCCTGGGCTTACCAACTAGGAGCGGATCAGCAGTGAGTTATTATCTTATGAGTGGACTTTCACCTTACGGTTTCTCTGGCAGTTCCACCTTGTCTGACGGTTAATCCAGGGACACCCCTGGTGTACTGGCCTAAACCTGAAGCAGGAGCGAGCTTGCCAGAGGGATAGCAGCGGCATCAACCCTGAAGGTGACAAGTGAGTGGCTTTTATATACACCATTTACTGGTTTGGCAGAGGTGACTGGTGGATTCAGACCTAATTGAGTACTGGCCCAGCCTGGAGTACTGTTGACTGCTTGGGGATTCTCTGGTTCTTTATCATGATGTGTATGAGAATTCTTTTATCTCTTCTACAATACTTGGCAGCCGGTGAGGCCCTTATATCATCAGCTATTTTCTGAATGAGCAGTGGTGCTGCGAATCCAGGGGTGCTCAGCACATTGGCTTAGCTCCCAACTCTATTTGGCAACTTTCTCTCTTGCTTACTGGACTGGGGGTGGACTTCCATGCCAACTTCCGTGCCCTTAATTAGCAGTGGTGCTGTGAATCCAGGGGTGCTCAGCACACTGGCTTAGCTCACACCACTGCGTATTCGTGCTATTTCTGGTGCCTGGTTGGAAGAGGTGCTGTCTTTATAGGCTCTGTGCTCTTGATGGACGTTGGCTTAGCTAATCCAGGGGTGCTCAGCACACTGGCCTAGTTCTGAGCCCCTCTTGCACGAGTATCCTGCGTCTGCTGTTGATCCAGAGCGTTGAGACATATCGCTGGACCTGTGGGCTTGCACTGGCTGCACGCGTTTCGTCCCCTTGTTTTTCCAGAACGGTGTGAATCCAGGGGCACTCAGTGCACTGGCCTAAACCAGCCTGGATTAAGCCCCTATTCTACATCTGCTGTTGATTCAGAGCTGTTAGACATATTGCTGGACTTTTGGGCTCGCGCTGGCTGCACGCGTTTCGTCCTTCTGCTGGTTCAGAACGGTGTTAATCCAGGGGCACTCAGTGCACTGGCCTAAACCAGTCTGAATTAAGCCTGCATCCTGTTGGTAAATAAGCTCTGCGCCAAAGAAGGACACGCTTCCTTAGCCCCACTTGCTGAGCACTGACGTAGCACTTGATCACGGAGAGCGAGGCGGAGCTGAGCGCTGCCACTGTCCAGTCCAGGCAGCGTGACGCACGGCGACTGGCACGGGAGACAAGCAGTCAGCAGCGTGACGTTGGCTATATGAGCACAGAAGGGTCAGGTCCAGAATCCAGCCCCTCCACACCAACTTCATTAGCAACAGTAAGGGCAGCAGCATCTGCAAGAGCAGCAGCAGCAGCAGCCAATCAGTTCCTCTTTGCGTTTGACGACGTAGACGAGATGGATTACCATGACAGAGACAGTCACACACTTGACAAGATTGATGACAAGCTTAGTTACACTGGTGGCAAGAATGAGGACAGGGCGCTTTTCATCAGGCGCTTTGTAAAAATGGTGGCAAAAGTACAGCGGGCTCACGAGGCTAAGATACGCAGGCATATGAGGTCAGCGGCTTTTCTCTCGCTCAACGCACAGGCAAAGAAGGCCTTCATGGAGTCCAAACCAGACTACAGATCGTTGTGGGACCTCTTGCCTTCACTCCTAGCAGGAGATGATCATGCTACCTCAGTCGCCTATGACTGGTGGTGCGCTGCATACATGAAGAATGACCTTATGGCCTCCCATGCATGGCACGTCTTGAAGGACCTCACTACGAGGGAGGGACTCTTACCAGGGCTCAGTGCGCTGCGCACAACCTCCTTTCCATGAGCTGGCGCCAGGGGCAACATGGGCAGTCTGCAAGAAGTTCGAGGATAGTGATGCTGAGGGTGAGCTGTCTAACGAGTGGGAGGAGGATGCAACTTCCACCAAGGGTCTCACAGGGCCGGATGGCACGGAGGACTCTCACTATTTTTGGGCCTTGAGCAAGGCATGGAATCGATTGTTTGATATTCTGATACCATCGATATATCAGAATATCAGAATCAATTGATGCCTATTTGATACACAATCAAAATATTACAATCAATTGATACCCACCTCCGAGAATTACAATCGATTGATGCCTGATCCGAATTATCACCATCGATCGATTCTCGATTTGCATTATCACAATCAATTGATCGTGACCGTGGGACATATCAGAATCGAATGATATTTGCGCGTGACACGCAATCACATATCGATATGCAGTATATAACTCCCTAACCGATCCTTCATTCTTGAATTCTAGGCTTTTCATTCGTCTCTAATTTGGGTTCGCTGAAGTGTGTTTGAGGTGAACCAATAAACATGCAAATGACACCCATCCTCAGATTGGAGGGGGCGTGTTGGAGGCTCTCGACTCGATTTGGTGGCATTCCAAAATCAAATTTTTTGGCCGCGAGGACCTCAATGTACAGTGTGACGGAGTGTCACGACTATTGACGAACTATCGACTGCCTGTGTGAATCAAGATGGGTAAACGTGGACACTACTGCAAGTACTTTCTTAAGTTTTCTTAAGTTTTCTTAAGTTTTTCTTAAGTTTTCTTAAGTTTTCGATATAAACCCACACTATGCATATTTAAATCGGGGTAATTAGCTATTGGCCGACAGTATACTTAAGAATTATACTTAAGAGAACTTAAGAAAATGTAAGTACGTGGAAGCTTCTTGGTAGGAGGATATTGTCCACATGGCTCAAGGATAACTTAAGAAAACTTAAGAATCTTATCCAAATGTAAGCACGTGATTGGCTGGAATGTAGGAGATATGCACACGTGTAAGAAAGCTATATGCTGGATATTTAAAGAAAAATGACACCCAATGACACTTAAGCAAATGACCGATGACACACACCCCACCCTACGACACTTAAGAAAAATGACCGATGACACACCCCACCCTATCACACTTAAGACAAATGACCGATGACACCCACCCCACCCTATGACACTTAAGCAAGTCGTCAACTGATGACACACCCCACCCTATGACACTTAAGCAAATGACCGATGACACGCACCCCACCCTATGACACTTAAGCAAAATGACCGATGACACACACCCCACCCTATCACACTTAAGCAAATGACCGATGACACCCACCCCACCCTATGACACTTAAGCAAAATGACCGATGACACACCCCACCCCATCAGACAGAGCAAAATGACCGATGACACCCACCCCACCCCCTATCACACTTAAGCAAGACTGATGACACACACCCCACCCTATCACACTTAAGCAAAATGACCGATGTCACACACCCCACCCTATGACACTTAAGACAAATGACCGATGACACCCACCCCACCCTATCACACTTAAGACAAATGACCGATGACACACCCCACCCTATCACACTTAAGCAAAATGACCGATGACACACACCCCACCCTATCACACTTAAGAAAAATGACAGATGTCACATCCCCTACCCTATGTTCAAGTGTAAACATAATGATACATACGTCGTAATGCGATTGGCTCAAACTAACAATGAACAACATATCCAAACTAATGTCCATGCAGCCTGCCACACGCACGAACACCTAACAAGCAACGGATAAGATTAGCAAGCTAAGCAACCATACAGTCTTCGAAAGGTGCTCCATGTCCTGCATCCATCTCCTGCAAACAAGTCAAGCAAACAATTAGTAAGCGCACAATCATGTGACCCTCACGCACCCCTCAAATCACTGCCCACGACAAAGCTGTCATGGGCAGTGACTGTGGACCGTGTCGGGGGGCATAAGGTGAGGCGTGTGACCCCCAAGCACCCCTCAGATCACTGCCCATGACAAACCGGACTAAGCTGTTAAGGGCGGTGATTGTGGGGCGTGTGGGGGGACATACGGTGAGGCGTGTGACCCCCAAGCACCCCTCAGATCACTGCCCATGACATAGCTATCACTGGCGGTGCGATTGTGGGCCGTGTGGGGGAGCATAAGGTGAGGCATGCGACCCCCAAGCACTCCTCAAATCACTGCCCATGAAACAACCGTCCCGGGCAGTGACTGTGGGCCGTGTCGGGGGGCATACGGTGAGACGTGTGACCCCCATGCACCCCTCAGATCACTGCCCACGACACACCTGTCACGGGCAGTGACTGCGGGCCGTGTTGGGGGGCATACGGTGAGGCGTATGGCCCCCAAGCACCCCTCAGATCACTGCCCATGACATAACTGTCACGGGCAGTGACTGTGGGCCGTGTCGGGGGGCATAAGGTGAGGCGGGTGACCCCCAAGCACCCCTCAGATCACTGCCCATAACATAGTTATCACAGGCGGTGATTGTGGGCCGTGTGGGGGAGCATAAGGTGA
>LGRX02018656.1:0-21656 GCA_001247695.2 Cymbomonas tetramitiformis | reverse complement strand
CCCGACGGTCCTTGTCATAGGACCGGAAATCGCGTCCGGTCCTATCACAAGGACCGGAGCTTCGGGAATTTTTTGGGGCGTTCTCTTGACGGTCGGAGACCCTATCTTCCGTATCGTAGTACCCTTAGGACCTAAACGTAGTGCCACTTTGCGCCACGTACCTTACATCGTCATATAATGCATATATCCAATGCATTTGTACAAGGCACCCTACCATTTTTGGGTTGCAACTCTTGAAGGACGGTGATATATACCTCTGATCTTTTCATAATTTTTATCCAATCGAATTTGGCGTCTGACAAGCTTGTCAACCTACCAATTTGAACCCTAACATAATATACAATCATGCGCAAAAGATTGTGCACGTTTTCGAGACATATTGGTTCATATATACACCTTGAAGTTTGGGTTTGGGGTTGAAACCCTATCTTTTTGCTAAATTTCACACCTTATTTCTAGAAGGGAATCTGCCCTTGATGTGCCCGGAGGCACAGCGTGAGCCGATATGCCTATGCGTCCGTATGTGTGTCATCGGGGGTAATCTGGGATTGGCACGATGACAGTGAAATTGGGCTTGAAATCACGATGAGAATGAATACCAGATGTCCGGGGTATGACAGTATGACACTATGACACTATGACAGCATGACAGTATGACACTATAGTAGTATGACAGTACTGTGGGGGGGTGTCATCGTGGAACTCAGTCAGACCCTCGAAGAATGGTCAGATTCGCATCGGGGTTGAAAAGACAATGAAATCGAATATCAGATATCAAGGTTATGACAGTATGACAGTATGACGCTATGACAGTATGACAGTACAGTAGTATGACAGTACTGTGGGGCAGTCATCGTGTCAGTCTGTCGGCATAACATCTGAATCGAGAATGACGAATCGGAATTAGAAATGAGATCGGATCGGGATTTGAACGTTGAGCCGAAGTGTGACATCGGCTGTCGAGTGGTTGACCCTGCAACCTGAGTGACGAGTGAATAAGTGGAGCACTTGAGAAGTGTTTAGCCTTCAGAACTCGGAACCGAATTATCGTTTGTACCTCAATCTGGCCCTGAACCAGTATATTATAAAAATCCGAATTGTGTACCTTTGCACGTTCAATCAAAAACATATCTCCGAGCATCTGTCGTCGTGCCCCTGGCACATTTGGTATCAGCGTGCTGCGATTTCGCCTCTGCGCAACTCGCCCACGGGCCTATTGAAACTTTCGTTGTGATACAGGGGGAGAGCTGTACTTCCGGCTATCTGTGCGCAATTTTAGCCTCCGTAAGTACATTTTTTTTCGTATACAACGGCCGTATCCTCTGGAAAACATCTCCAAAACTTCATATTTTCGCCCCTTAACACTGGGGGCTCAAACTGGCTCAGAAACCCAAGCATTCGTTTTCCGATCTTAAACCCGAAGTCCGTCCCAGGCCACAAACGACCGTCAGGGAGCACCCTAAAGGGTTTCCTCGGTCTACAGTAGCCAAGAAAACGATATAGCTCACCTTTCAGAGCCCCAAAAAGGCGAAAACCCGCCCAAAACAGCCAAAAATAGCCGTTTTTGACAGTTTCCAGCCTACCCCAAAACCTCTCCCAGTAGCCCCCACCACCGAAAAACCCTTCCTTAGACCCCATAGAACAGCCTAGAAACCCCTGATACCGCCCTCACGGCCATCAGCAGCGGGGAAAGCTCCACCAAAAGGCGCGTTCAGCAGTTCTGGGACGTTTCTGGCAGCCCTTCAGCACCTCCTGGTATCTTCCAGCAGCGCACTGACTGGGGCTTTTCTTGGGACCTACGGAGTACAGATACCGTCTGGGACCTCACCGGACCCCCATATTGGACCTGACACCTCCTTTTTCACTGCTGCTTGACTCTTGCCCGCGCGCCTAGGCACTCAAAAATCGTGTCGCGGAGCCCTGGCCAAATTTTGAGTTCGCCGGTGTATGGCAGTGCCCCCTTCGCCAGAAGAATACAGAAGAGCGTGGTGGAAGCAAGGACCTATCAAGTGGGTATTCCCTCCAGACCCTACCTACCCACCAGCAGGCGCTTTCTGGCAGAGCGGTCCTTGGAGCGGTCCTCCTTCCCCCTCTTCCTCTGACGACGAAGAGGAGAACAGCGACTGAGCGCCTGGACATAGTCACGCTGGCTATCCCACCAGTACATCACGATTTCGTGTGGCTTCAGATTGGAAACCTTCTCTTCCGCTACCCGAACTCCCAAGACCTAACAGTCTTCCCCGCGCTCCCTGGTTCATATCCAGTGCAAGGAATCGAAGAGTGGCCATGGGTCCCCCCATCCCCACCTGGAAGTCCCGCTCCTTCGCCTCCAGCGAGTGACATCGACGAGGACGAGACTGATTAAATAAAAAAAAAGGCGAGCACTCACTACTTTGCTCACCTGTGGCTATTGCCACACCCAGTCTTTGATCTCAACCAGCTCAGCAGTCAGAATGTCACAGCAGACATCAGAGGCATTTCCCAGCATGAGTGTCAGCGCAGAGCAGCTACACCACACACTGTTCTCTCCCATGACCTTCCCATCGCCCACCGCATACGCTTCCGCTCACCCCATTCCACATCCAGGCACCACCATGCCCTACACAGCGGTGCCCCGCCCTCATACTATGCCGGATGGCACCCCCGCACAGGCTGTATGGAACGGCGTCAATTGGGTATTGCCCCAATCAGCGCCCCTTGCTGGGGGAGTATCACCAGTGCCGTTCACACTGGGAACCCATCACCCCGTGGGCGCATATCCCACACCGTTCCAACAACAGCTACAGCAGCAGCAGCAGTGGCTCGCGTACCAGCAGCAGCAACAGCAGTGGCTTCAGCAGCAGCCACTGGAACCGATGCAGCAGCAGTTACAGCAGCAGCAGTTGCAACAGCAGCAGTTACAGCAGCAACAGCAGCAGCAGCAGCAGCAGCAACAGCAGCCGCAGCCGCCACAACAGCCGCAGCATCGACCACAGCAGCCCCATCAGCTGGCCCCAGCCACCTCCGCGCTTCATGACTCAGGCGCGGATCTCTCATCGCTGCAGCACTTCATCAGCATCGGCGCCGCGGCCCTGCCGGACCCTCTGCAGGTACCCCTTGACAGCGGGGTTCAGCAGAACGTCTTGGGCGGTACCCAGCTCCTGGTGCGTCACCTTCCCGCGGTGGCGACAACCTCAGAGACTCGCCGGCGTCGGCGTTCCCGAAGGGCATCTTCGGGCCCTGCGACACATGGCAAGCATCTTCCAGGTCCAAGCCACGCACCTGATCACTCTGACCCCGATTCTGGCACGGACATCAGCCGCACCAGCACGGGGACCAGAGGCAGCCGAAGCACGCAGGCACGAGCTGAGCGCAGGCGGAGGGCCGCCCACAGGTCCGGCTCTGACTCGGACGCGAGCAGCCGAAGTGAACACATTCGCAGAGAAGTCCTAGCGGCAGTACAGGCCCTGGACATCTCCGCGGTGCTCTCGAGAGGACTCGCGCTGCCTGGTGCGACGACATCGGCAGGAGTCTCACCACCAGGCGACCCTCAGGGCAGCGCACAGGGCCCGACGGCGGACCATCTACACGAGGCAGACGCTGCCGCCAGCGTAACCCCTCCTGTGCCTCAGACCGCCGCTGAGACCGCTCCCGCCGAACCTCCCACTCAGGGCCGGCCAAATCCCCATAACATGATGGTGGCCCGCCGGCGGCAGTCGATGGAGACGGTGGTGCACGGCGGTGGCAATCCCGACTCAGAGCCCAGAGACTCCAGTCCAAGCGACTCGCCACCAGCCCCCCCTAGTGATCCACCTCAGGATCCCCCTGACGATCCCGCACCAGAGCCCTCCTACCCTCAGTACCCAGAGGTCAGAGCCCTCTTCGTCACCCACGATGGTGGGTCATTGTGGGTGCACCAGTCAGCTGGGGTGCGAGGCCCGGCAACCGTCTCCCTGCCATGGGACGAACGCCGCCGGGCTGGGGTGCAGGGCGACGCCATCTTGTTCAGGATCATGCACCTGCTGGGAGCGCCGCTGATTGCATATGCGCGCATGGGAGGCCGGCTACACCATGCACCCCTACCCCTTACCAACCCTCGTGTGGAGACCTGGGTCCTCATGGTCGACCGCGAGGTCATGGATATGGCAATGGGGGACCCAGCCGCGGCCAATGTGCGGTCTACCAGCATGGGGCAGCCAGTATGGGTGTGGATCCCTGCTACTGCGCGGGAGTCGGAGATGCAGAACTTCGATCAGGACGGGCTCGCCGCGTGGTCGGAGGTCAGCAACTCCGATTGGTACCGGAGCATGAGCGTGGTGGCTGCACAACCATCCACACCCCTGCCCTTCCATACACCTCTTCCACTCCCCGCACCACCGTCAGCCCCTACATTACCGCCCACTCCGACCGCAGTCCCCACAAATCCCGCGCCTGCGCCTCCGCCCGCGCATGCCCCGGGACCATCACCTCCTGCCCGTTTTCCCCACTCCGCCGCCGCAAACCCCGTTCACTCTGCCGCTGCCGTGAACCCCGTTCACTCTGCCGCCGCTGCAAACCCCGTGCTCTCTCCCAGCGCCACCCCCTTTGTTCCAGGCATCGTCCGTCTGCCGCAGGGCACTAACCTGCGAGCATCCTCAGACGAGGTCCGCCTGGAGCACAAGACCAAGGAGATGGTGCTAAAGCTGGTCAAGAGCGTCACCAGGTTCCCCCGCTCCGCGTCCGACACAAAATCGGCCGACAAGGAGGGCCTCCTGACGCAGTTGGAGCACTACTCCAACATGGTGCGGAAGGTATTCCAGGAGGCCATCGTGATCGAAGCACTGACCACTCCTAGTTGTACGCCGTCAGTATCAGCGTACCAGGCGAGTGTGTCAAGTCTTCTTTGGAGCTTCAAGGAGTACACTCTTCAAGACCAGCAGAGAAAGTTCTTGGAGCGCGCGGCGGGGACCTTTGGGTCCGAGCAAGCCTGGCACCAACGCTACGGGGAGCTGGACGTATTCTTCAGCGATCTGGCGGTGTGCTCTCTGACGCAGGCCTACCTGGAGAACGCACATGGCGAGGCCATTGCCCTGAAACAGGCGATGAACGAGACCGCGGCGGAGTATTTCTCGCGACTGGAGACCCGCATGGCCTCCGTCAACTTCCTGGCCGGCAGAGTCCCCAATTGCGTGGAGATGACCAACCTGTCAATGCTCTCTACGTACCGCCGAGGGCTGAAATATGCACCCAAGGTGATGCGGCGCCTGAGAGCCATCCACTTGGATGTCTCCAAACCAGAAGAGTGGGAGAGGAAGGCCGTCGCTGACGACATCCCGGGCACCCACAACGCCTTGTTGAAGATTCGGGAAGTTGCCGAGGAGGTGGAGAGTGACATTGACACGGAGGCGGCTCAGAGGCGCTCTCAAGACCGTCCTCCCCGTGCTGTTTCCTTCGCTAACCCACCACCTCGCACCCCCTTCTACAGGCGTACCCCCTCTTCGAGCCGCCCAGCTCTTGCCATGCTGGAGAACGGACCTGCCACCACCACCGTCGCCGCGGCAGTGACTCCTTTGCCACCACCACCTGGCCTCTCCCGCCCTGACGCTCCGAAAGTTCGCCGGTACTTCGCCGGCGGCTCTGCGGAGCACATCGTCCGTAACTGTACGGACGAGGCTAAACTCAAGGAGTGGAGGGCCAATGCACCCGCTCGACTGGCGAACTCCCCTGGGTTTGTAGCCGCCGTCGTTTGGGCCATCGAGCAGCAGGAGGACATCTCCTCGGTGGATGGCGTCCCAGAGGAGTTCTCCGAGGAGGTCTTGGCTCTTGCCACCTGTGAGGACGAGCAGAGCTACCAGACCCTGGCGGCCCTTGCGGGCATCGAGCTTGTGGAGGGTGACGGCCTCCCCCCGGTGGAGAGCGATGAATGACTGGCCGGCGGCCAGCCCCAGACCCTGCCCTTCGAGGAAGTGAGGTCTTGCCCTGATGATCAGACCCTCTCCGCCCTGGAGAAGCGGCCAGAACCATTGGAACCCCGACGCGCCCGAGGACGCAGAGACCCTTGGGGCCAACGTCCCCATCCCAAGAGCGTGGCCTTCACCTCTGGGACCCGCTTGCGACGCACCTACCGCTCAGCTGGTGCCCCATCGCCGCCGAGGGATGACTTGTCTAGCCACCCTCTTGCAGGAAGCACCCCCTTCGATGAGTCGTCACTACCTCTTGATGACGGCCCCGCTTATACACAAGCGAGGATCGAGGGTCGGAGGGGACGGCGAGTCCCCCGGCACAGACCCCCCATTATGGGCAACAACCGCGGAGAGCCCCGCGATCTTCGCCCCCGACCGCGTGTTGTCCTACCACTGCCCATCTATCAGTCCAACCTCGCAGACCCACGGAAAAGGCTAACTGCGTGGCACTGGAAGAGAGATCTGTACTCCCTCCCCCTCGAGGTCGCCATGCAAAAGGTCCGCAGAGCTCTGCGCAAATCCCCAGAGGCTGCCAAGGACCTGGTGGATAAGATGTCGGAGCGCGCCCGCAGCCGCATACACTCTGGGAGTCGATCGCCAAAGGAGCGCGTGAACCGCGCCAACCAGCTGGCAGAGAGGATACGCATTGCCCGCGAACCTCAAGATCGCAAGGAGGGCCATCAGCGCATAGCATTGTGGCACCTTCTCTCACACGACGGTCACCAGCAAGTCCCCGAACCCTTTAACGCCAGCTCCCACGACCTCTACGCGGCTTGGAGAGAGCTGTCGCCCGCCGAGCAGCAAAAGGCAATCGCCACTTCGAGCCCAGACTCTTCTCCAGGTAGCAGGCTGTGGGAAAAGGAGGGCGCACGAAGAGCAGCAGCGAGATCTTCGACATCCCTCTGCACCCTGGACACTGAAGTGGGTACGATACCTGGGACAGCGGGAGATGTGGGTCTGCCTGGCGCCTGGTGCAGTCTGCACGCAGTACACCAGTACAAGATGAGGAAGCTGGTCCCAGCCCCTTGGGAGCATCCCCTCCATCATCCTCGCTGGCCGAGCCCACAACAGAGACTACATCTTCGCACCATGATAACGCGCCGGCCACTCCGGGAGGAAACCCCGAAGGTTCATCCTACTGCTCAGAGGTAGAGGAGACCTCCACACCCAGTTCGCTTTGCTTCACCCAGCAGATGACCACCGTCAGAACGCATGAAGCAGATGAAGCGCCGCCCTGTCTCGACAGTCACCCCATCGCTGAAGACCCTGAGGTGATGGAAGAGGAGTCCTCGGTCAATTCGCTCTGCTTCACCCAGCAGATGGTAGCAGCTGAGACCCCTGAGGCGAGAACTGACCACCAGAGCTCCCACCAACTCGCCCACAACTCCCCTACTGGCAGCCCTCAGCATGACGAGGATCCCCTCACCCATGGCAGTCTCATCAATAGTGTCGCTACCCATGCGAGCCCCACAACAAGCGGCACTACCCACGCGAGCCCCACAGTGAGCGGCACTACCCATGTAAGCCCTACCACCAGTGGCACTACTCATGTGAGCCCTACCACCAGCGACACCACTCATGTCAGCCCCACCTCGAGCGAATGCACCTCAGCGGGCACCCTGCTGACGGCGAGTGTAGACAACCTCGTCAGTCATCCGACTGAAGATGTTGATTTGCTGGATGAAGAGTTCTACGCCGCGTGTAGGCAAACGTTGGAAGAATGTCGCGAGGCCTCGGACAACCTCCTCCCCAACCTCAAGTGCAAAAGCATACGCACAGATGGGGGAGTTCAGTGGAAGACCGACATCGAGGGTACCCTCGCAGCGGCACATGACGAAGAAGGACCGCTACTGCTGGTATTCTATGCAACCCTCAGAGGGCACACGGTCAAGGTGCTGATCGACTCGGGGGCCTCTGACAACTTCATCTCGGAGCAGCGCGCTAAGCGATGTGGCCTCACGACACGAGCCGGCTCCGAGATGCGAGTCACCCTGGCGGATGGATCTGTGAAGATCACTGGCGCCACCGCGTACGCCAAGTTTAACACGCACACCACCACGGGCACCTATACGGAGAACGCCCTTGCCCTCCGGATCCTACCACTGGGCATACAGGTGGATGTTATCCTTGGCGGAAGGTGGCTGCGCAGTCACTCTCCTGTCACTCTGGGCTATGAAGGGAATGGCTCCGTCTCCTTCCTCAGGAAGTCCCGCAGTGGTAAGATTGGGGATCGCGTCACCATCACAGGCTGTTCTCCTGGGAAAGCATCTGGGGACAGGTCTCCGAAGGGCACGGCCTGCGCGGGATTGGTGGATGAGGTGTTCCAAACCCCTGCCCAGCTGAAGAAGTACCTGGTGTACGCGGAGACGCAGAAGCTACGCGGCAATGACGACCCGGAGATACAGCCCGCCTGGCTCATGGGGGCCGAGAAGTCCCCCGACGATACTGCTTCTGCCTTTGCAGCCACGGCTATCGACTCTGAGAACGCCGAACCCGCTGCGGATACTGAAGATGCAGAAGTGAGCCCTGAGTGGACCCTCAAGTTTCAGGACTTCTGGGGTGAGGAGTACAAAAAGGAGATGACGACTGCCCTACCGAACATCGATGGACTCAGACATGACCCCCAAGATGAAGCCAACATTAACCTCGACCCTGAGCTGAGCAAGAAGGGGCCGCCCTGCCAGCGCATCTACAAGAAGTCTGCAGAGGAACTCCGCCAACTTCGAGAACGCGTGGAGACCCTGATGTCCAACGAAGGGCTACATCCGACCCTCTTCCAGCCCGTATGCAGCTCCCTGTCTGATGGTCCCCAAACCGGGGAACCCCAAGGAGCTGCGACTGGTGATCGATTACCGGCTCCTCAACCGCCAGACAGTTAAGGACAAGTATCCCCTCCCAGACATCCAGATGATGTTCGACGAGATGCAGGGTGCGAAGTTCTTCTCTTCGTTCGACGCGGGGGATGGCTTCTGGCAAGTACCGATGGCACCAGGAGATGTCGAGAAGACCGCCTTCACCACCCAGATGGGGTCATATGAGTGGTTGGTCATGCCGCAGGGGCTGCAGAATTCACCATCTCAGTACCAGCGACGGATGCAGCAGGCCTTGGGCCATCTCCCATTTGTCCGGATCTTCATCGATGATGTGGTCGTCTTCAGCAACACCGCTGCAGAGCACTACGAGCACGTCAAGCAACTGCTCCTGACATGCAGGGAGAAGGGCGTCTTCCTCAAGAGGTCCATGTGCCAACTGTTGAAGAAATCCTTGCGGTTCCTTGGCCACTGTATCTCCGCAGATGGCTGCAGACCCCAACACGACAAGGTGGCTGCAGTGAGGGACTGGCCCGAGCTGGAGACGGTTACCCACGTCAGGCAGTTCTTGGGCCTAGCGGGGTATTACCGCAGGTTCATCCACTGCTTCTCCGAGATCGCTCAGCCCCTCACCCGGTTGACCAAGTCGGACGTACCCTGGGAGTGGGGTCCCATGCAGCAGTGGGCCTTCGAGGAGCTGAAGAAGGCCCTCACCTCAGCGCCAGTGCTCGCCTTGCCCAACATTAAGGGTGCTGCAGACGGCACAGCACCTTTCGTGGTGCAGACGGATGCTAGCGGCATCGCTCTTGGGGGAGTACTGATGCAAGACAATGGAGATGGTCTTGGGCTGCGCGTGATAGCATACGAGAGCCGCCAGTTCTCAGCCGCCGAGCAGAATTATCACACCGGCGAGCGTGAGCTAGGTGCTCTACACCACTGTACCACCGTTACCTGGCGGCATTACCTCATCTTCACCAACTTCCGCATCCAGGGTGATCACCGCCCCCTTGAATGGCTGATGGAACCTGGCAGGGAGCTTAGCCGCAGACAGGCACGCTGGTACATGGATCTGGTGGAGGTGGGAGTCCTGAGAATGGAGTACATCAAAGGAGCGCTGCTGCTGGTACCGGACGCCCTGTCCAGAAGACCCGACTTCAAAGACAAGGACGTGCGTGAGGGGTTGAAGGAGGCAGGGGTGATCGACCCCACCTCAGATCTACCGAAAGACCCCCTGGCAACGCTGGAGTCCGAATACTTCTCCAACTCACCACCCGCAGCTCATCCCCACTGGGCCCAGACTGTTGACTGTTGGCTCTCAGCAGTGGAGACCCTCTCCGTGGCGGAACAGGCCATGGACATGGGGGAGACCATCGCTCTCGTTAACCCGAAGCTCTATAAGGGAATGAAGGAGGGTCACCTCGACTTCGACATGCCTGACTGGCCTGCAGTTGATAGCGCGAAGCCGGTAGAAGCTCCACACAAACCCCCTGATAGAGCTCCACCCCAGATAAGGATAACGAGGAGTATGTCACGCGCTGGGAAGGCCTCTACGACCCCAGCGCCTCCGCAGTTGGCGTCACCGAAGACGCGAACGCCTACGTCACGAGCTGACGCATCGGAGGCGCCCACTGAGAAGGTGCCAACGAGCTCACCAACCCCGCAGCAGGCGCCCCAACAGTCAACTCCATCCCCGGTCCTTCACCCACAGAAACGGCAGGCTCCCCCAGAGGACTCACAGAATTGGCGTGTCCGAGCAGAGTACTCCTCGAAGTACGCCGAGAAATTTGGACCCTTCGATGTGGACGCCTGTTGTGACTTTGGCGGCCGCAACAGACAGGCGGATAGATTCTGGACAGACTGCCTTTCAGAGAAATGGAGGGGCCTTCGGGTTTGGTGTAACCCTCCATACAACTCCAAGTGCATTACTGTGGAGGCGATCTTGAACAAGTATATCGCAGAATGGAAGGCAGACCCAGAGAACACCTCAGCAGTCTTCGTTCTACCAGATCACCAGTCCAAGCTCCCCGCGTGGCGCAAACTTTTCAGAAAGGCCAATATGCAGATTGTGGAGGTCATCCCTACTCACGATGACAAGGGCGAGCCCAACCAGTTCTTCGAGAACCCAGATGGGAGAGCCTTCGACCTTCGCTGGCCTGTTCTGATAGTACACGCCCCTCCCGCCAAACCACAACCAGCACGCGTGAGGCATCCGCGAACAGCCCCCGCTGTGATAAGGACAGGTGAGGCGGCAGACTTCAGAGACGCAGCCTCCCAGCAGTCGGACTCAAAGTTCCTGCGCGCGTTGAAAGCGGAGTACACCCGAGAGGGGACACTTCGTTCACTAAGAGAGAAGGTGAAGGCGGCACCACACCAATGCCTACAGGACTTCAGGCTAGTGGGTGAAGTGGTTTGGAGGACCGCAGCAGGGAGATATCAGTTGGTGCTGGGGGAGGACTCTCCACTTCGAGAAGTAGTGATTCGCCATGCTCATGAGTCATTGTCCTCAGGTCACACTGGGCGAGACAAGACTCTGGAGAGGGTGCTGCGACGCTTCTATTGGCGTGGTGCCGCGGAAGATGTGGGCACCTGGGTTGCATCCTGCGCAGTGTGCCAATCAGTGAGGCCGCGGGGAACTTACCCGGATGGGTTGCTAAACCCTCACAGCATCCCGAACAGGCCATGGCAGGATGTCGCGGTGGACTTCGTCACCGGCCTGCCGGTATCAGAGAGAGGCAATGACGCTTTCGTGGCCTTCACCTGCAAGCTGACGAAGATGGTCCACGTTGTGCCGATGAACTTCGGCGACAGCTCCGCAGCTGTGGTGGCCAGAATCTACTTTGACTCGGTGTGGCGCTTACATGGCGCGCCTATGAAGATTGTCTCTGATCGTGACCCACGGTTTCAAGATGCTTTCTGGCAGGAACTCATGAGACTGATGGGTGTGAAAGTGGCTCGTACCACGCCGTACAACCCTCGGTCTGACGGCCAGGCGGAACACAGCAACAGGGTTATTGAGGACATGCTCAGGTCCTTTGTAGACGCCAATGTGGAGGACTGGGATCTGTTCACCACTAACGTGGAGTTCGCGATCAATGACTCCAGGAGTGAATCTACTGGCTTCACGCCATTTGAACTGGTGTTCGGGTTCTCGCCGCTGTCGCAGTTGGACCTTTTCCTGGAGGCCGCACAGTCCACCGCTGGACGACGAACTGGGGGAGTAGGCACCGCACACGAAGTGGCTGTGAAATTTTCGTCGCAGCTGCGGGACGCCAGACAGCGGTTAGAGCTGGCTCAACAGCGACAGCGTGAACAGTTTGATCGCAGACACGGGCAGCGGGAGTATGCTGTTGGAGATCTGGTCTGGATAGAGGCGAAACACCTTACGGAGAAGGTGATGGATCGCTCCATCTGCAGGAAACTGACCAAGCGCTGGCATGGACCAGTTCCTGTGACCGAACGCTTCTTCAGCGATGTACAGATGACCATGCCAGAGGCCGACAGAGGAGCTCCAGTAGCCTACCGCCTACGCCTCCCTCCTCACTGGCGGATTCACGACGTGTTCGCTCAACATCGCCTCAAACCGTACACCAGCGGTCAAGATGCTTTTGCCGCACGCGATCACCTAGCAGTACCTGAAGAGGTGGTAGTGGACGGTCAGAAGGAAGCACACGTTGAGCGCATTCTTGCACGTCGAGTGCGGTCTGTTCGAGGAAAGGAGGTGGAAGAGTGGAAGGTTCGCTGGACTGGCTACTCCAAAGCTCACGACCAATGGAGGACGCGTGACAAACTTGAACGCGGAAGTCCGCTTCAACAACTTCGTGAATTCGAGCACGCGAGACTGCACATGGAAGCGCAAGTCCGCGACGAAGCCACTCGGCGACGCGAGCAGCGTGGCCGTCACTCCGCTCAAGCCGGAATGACACTGGCCCACCTCATCACTAATCCCTGCGATGAACTGGACCAGCTCGAACAGATGGAAGATGATATCCCCCTGCCGTGGGAACGCCAGGAGCGCGTGGAAGATGGGTCGTTGGCACTGGTGACAGAGCTGCTGGCGATACAGGCAAAAACAACCCGCACGCCCAGGATTCTCGTACTTTTCAGCGGTACTGGCTCAGTAGAGAGGGAATTCCTAAATTGCTTCCCCTCCGCTTCAGTAGTGACCCTCGACTCCGGACATATCTGGCAACCCACTCATGTGTGTGACATCCTGCAATGGGACTACAAACAATACCCGCCTGGATTCTTCGATGTTGTTTGGGCAAGTCCCCCCTGCAGGCAGTACAGTCAAGCGCGCACCACTGGTGGACCCCCTGACCTTCCCCAGGCTGACAAAATCGTACGACGAGCATTGCAGATCATTGACTACCTGGAGCCAAAACATTGGTTCATGGAAAACCCCAGAGGTCGCTTCCCTAACGCGCTACGGCTTCGCCCTATGATGCGCCAGCTTCCCCCACCGCTGGTGTGTACCTACTGCATGTACGGTACGCAGTACATGAAACCCACCTGCATATGGACGAACTCAGCACCACCCTCGCCCCTGCTACGCTGTACTACTTCAACACCGTGTGCGTGCAGATGGGCAACCGGTGCTCATCCAGAGACTGCTCAGCTTGGACCTCACCCGCAGCAGACTGGAGCAGGTCGATCTGCGAGTGTATATCCCGTGCCAGCACTTCTGCTACGACAACTTTTCCGACATTTACGCCTCCGCGACACTGAAGACCCGCTTTAGATTCCAAGTGGCACCCTTCTTCTTGAAAGTGGTGCCCTGGTAGCGGCAGGCAAACTATGCTCGAAGAGGGACCAGAGAACCTAAGAACTGGAAACAGCAAGGAACCAGAAAACCTAAGAACTGGAACTTAGATGGGTACCTTAGCGGAGTGATCCCAGGAGGTAGACCACTCCTAAGGGGGGGAGAGTTGTGCCCGGAGGCACAGCGTGAGCCGATATGCCTATGCGTCCGTATGTGTGTCATCGGGGGTAATCTGGGATTGGCACGATGACAGTGAAATTGGGCTTGAAATCACGATGAGAATGAATACCAGATGTCCGAAGTATGACATTATGACACTATGACACTATGACAATATGACAGTATGACACTATAGCAGTATGACAGTACTGTGGGGGGTGTCATCGTGGAACTCAGTCAGACCCTCGAAGAATGGTCAGATTCGCATCGGGGTTGAAAAGACAATGAAATCGAATATCAGATATTAAGGTTATGACAGTATGACGCTATGACAGTATGACAGTATGACAGTACAGTAGTATGACAGTACTGTGGGGCAGTCATCGTGTCAGCCTGTCGGCATAACATCTGAATCGAGAATGACGAATCGGAATTAGAAATGAGATCGGATCGGGAACTGAACGTTGAGCCGAAGTGTGACATCGGCTCTCGAGTGGTTGACCCTGCAACCTGAGTGACGAGTGAATAAGTAGAGCACTTGAGAAGTGTTTAGCCTTCAGAACTCGGAACCGAATTATCGTTTGTACCTCAATCTGGCCCTGATCCAGTATATTGTAAAAATCCGAATTGTGTACCTTTGCACGTTCAATCAAAAACATATCTCCGAGCATTTGTCGTCGTGCCCCTGGCACACTTGATGTGCAAATACGAGTGAGGATATACTAGAATTTTCATCATGCACGTAAAAGTCTTACTCCAGATATATATGATGAATTTGATGGAGAACCTGAAATATATATATCATATATATATACACACAGGTTGGTCGGGCACTCGCAGAGACATACGGAGACTAAGATGAGATAATAAAATAGCTTAGGTGTTTTATTATCGGACGGAACTGACGGCAGGCAAGATGCAAGTGACACTACACGGCGAGGGGTGACACAGGAAGAGACAGTCACCCCCATTTTATGGGGGGGCGAAAGTCTGTCTCCCCATGACACCACCTCACCCCGAAGGTGTGAGGTGCCACGATGCCAACTTGCCAAGCCAGGCCTAAGATGCTACGGCAAGCACAAAGGCGAAACCCTAAGGAAACATACATCTCGTGAGACCCAAAGGGGTCTTTTTCAACCCAACTAGTGTGGCTCAGCCTGCGTTGGTCTCTAGATGCGTGCTCTAGGGGCTTACGCCCATGCATGTGCTGCGGGGATAAGCTACTCCCGCAGGCCAGCCGGCATTCCTAGGCACCAGCGGTCGAGGGTGGATGGCGGCGTAGCTCTCGATGGTGGATGAGGTCGAGCGCCGCCAGGATGCGGTCAACCAACGCCCACGCGGTGCGGGGCGAGGGTGGGCGGCACCACCAGAGCGCGTGCGGTGACTGGCACTCTGAGAGAGGGGCGAAGGTGGAAAATGCGGTGCGGCTCCACTCACGCAAGCGCGAAAGCAGAGAGGAGAAGCGGCGGGATGAGGGCTGCAACACCACCAAACACCACCACGCAGTGGCCAAGGGGCACGCAGGGTGGAGGGAAGAGTGGAGGATGCTGCGGGGTGAGCTCGTAGTGGTCAAAGCTCATGTTGACGATGAGGGTGATGGACTTGACTTTGGTGTCTGGTGCATAAGCACCACCAGACACCACCAGATCGTAGCCAGGGGTAAGTCCACGTAGCCGAACCACCTGCAGCGCGGAGGCAACTGCAGAAATGCGCGAACGCTGATGATACGAAGCCATGGCAGCTGCAAGCTGGAAAATCTGGAGCCCAAAACCTAACCCAAACGAAAACGTAACTTTCGCTAAAAATAACCAAATCGAACGATGAAAAAGTCAAATTGGTGTAGATTTTGACGAGGAACACGGCGGTGAGGTCAAAAAAATCGTGCGGTAAGCCAATTCTCCGGCAGCAGAGGTGCTGCTGGCCAGAGTGTTGAAGGCGAAGATGTCGGAATAGAACGTACTGAAGATGTCCCTACAATTCTACGGCGTCCACGGGATGAAACAGGGGTACTCTGCGAACTCGAGGGCGATTGTGACGGGGCGGCGGCCTGTTGCGTGCGGGCAGCACGCAGAGCTGAACCAAGCCATTCACGTCGGGTAGAGGCCATTGTGGGGATAAAATAACGTTTGTCCAGCGGTAAATTGGAGCACACCGGGTGTGCGGCAAAAAAAACGGTGGCAGATGTCGAATAGATGTCGGGAGGCGGCTTAATGTTGTGTCGGCCGGTGCTGATGTAAGGCGGTACGGCGCTGATGTCGGGATGTCGGGAGATGTCGAATAGATGTCGGGTAGAATCACGGGGCGTGAAGCGATCTTGTCAACGAGTCAACGAGGCACGTAAGAATAAGCGTGTAAGGGCACCATAACCTGATGGAGAACCTGAAATATATATATCATATATATATATACACAGGTTGGTCGGGCACTCGCAGAGACATACGGAGACTAAGATGAGATAATAAAATAGCTTAGGTGTTTTATTATCGGACGGAACTGACGGCAGGCAAGATGCAAGTGACACTACACGGCGAGGGGTGACACAGGAAGAGACAGTCACCCCCATTTTATGGGGGGGCGAAAGTCTGTCTCCCCATGAGAATTTTTGAACGCTTTACATAACTGAAAGACGGGCTGATATGACTTGTATGCATCGGTAAAGTTAAAGAGGTGCGGGGTTTTTTATCACCGATTTTCAGGAATTCTCGTATTTCTTCTATGTGTGGACTTAGTGAGCTATATTTGCGGGCATATTATGGGTTTCCAAGGTAGCGCTAATTATGTATATCATAAACAGGTCCCAAATATGTTAGGTTTGGGCGCTATACGCATTCTAAAGCCATTTGATGAGTGAACGAAGCTCCGCCCTTTCCGGTCCTTGTGATAGGACCGGTCATTTTAATTAATTTCAAGCGATGCTACCCCCACTAGTTCCACCATCTCCCCACATGCCCAAATCGAGTATACCGCCCAAACCACGTTCAAGATAAATTCTTTGACACCTAAAAGTGATGCCCAAGCACTCATATATCAAGTATATCTAAAAAACGCGCTTGCTAGCCCGAATTCACTACGGTCCTTGTCATAGGACCGGACCGTCGGGCAGTAGCCATTCGGGTCTTATGACTCTTAGTCTCGGGATAGCACCCTTTGGGGTGGGACCGAGTGGGGTTTGGACTTCTGGACTTGTCGTATTTATTTTTATAATCCACACACAGTGCACCGGCCGGGTTTGACAGATACCCGCCTTTGGGCTCTGAGAGCCGTAGCTGATTAGAAAACTCGGAAAAGTTGGAGCGTGACATCGCCTGACATGCCCGTCGGCCGACGCGACGTCGACCTACGTCGCCCTAGCCAATCAGCGTGCTGTGATCAAAGAAATAGTCGGCCGACTACCGACTCCATGACGTGACGTCAAACCATAGAATCACCCTAAGGCCAGAAACGCCGGAAATTTCTGGTGGATCGATCGACGCGACGTTGACGGTGGATCCGCGACCAAATTTCCCACTGTAACAATAGCCAAACACTCGCTTTTCTGGTGGATCGGACGGCGGAAAATCGGTGGCCTTGGACCAATTTCCGATGGCCTCCGCGCTCCGGCCACTAATAAGAACACCGCTGCACACCTGCACTCGACCGATGCACATCAAAACCCAAATGACAAAACGAAAAGGGGCCGCCAGATCGAGATGAGATCGAAGAGCAAGAGGATCATCGGCATCATCATCGTCTCATACCCATATATCGATATCGGATATGATATTCATATCACATTTGTGAGAATTCAGTATTATTGAGTATATAGAGTACTAGGCGGATCGATCTCAAAATGAGATCTCCACTAGGCCATCTGACCGTAGGATCATGTGCGCGACAATACTTCGCTTTTTGCATCCCAACATGCCATGCCATAACGCGAGGGTGGCGTCGCGATAAATGTACGCGACTGCAGTGGCACTGTCATCGTTAGCGTCTGGCGATCGTGAGATCGGAAGTTCGTCTGTGTCGCCCGTTGGGATTCGCGCTTTGCTGCTGATTAAGTAAGTAAGTAAGGTAAGGTAATTTGGTCCGGTTCCAAATCATAAGGAGCAGAGCAGAGGTTTCCAGTATTGAGTATAAAAATAAAAACAGTACGAGACTACGTGTAGAGATTTTACAGATGCGAGATGGGAACAAGCCGCCGTTATGTGACAAACACTATTCAACTACTCGTACACCACACCGTCCTGTAGAGCTAGTGTATGTATGTTGTAATCTCTACGTGAGTAGAACATTCTCGCTATACTAATACCTTACTGAGCTAGATACTTGTGTATAGGTAGTGAAACAGCCTATTGGTATTACAGAGTTGCGGAGGTACTTCGTGAAACCTGCTGAGTGTAAAGGATACGTGAGTTTTCCCACAGAAACCAAGCACACTTGCCTTGCGGCAGCGTTGGCTGCTTGATTTACAGTGACCTTGCTTCTCCCCGAGCGCCTGTTGCGGTCACGTTAAACATGACTATCTCATCTCACCTTGAGGAAGTTCATTTCCGGATCATGGTATTCTGAATGGTTGACTTTCCTTCCAACTTCGTGGTTTCCCGTGACAGGTTTATTGGGCCACCTGCTTAAGCACTCCAGGCTGCAAAACAATAGAGCACTCGGATACTATTATTGACAATTGGATTGTTTGCTATGGAAAATCACCCTGACAGCTTATCTTACTCTGCGGATGATGCGGTACGCACTTGTACAGTGACTTCTCCGATTGGGGAATCATAGAGAATTATCTACGTCTACTCTTGGACGATTGAATTACCTTGTGTATTAACCAGAGCACTTTTCAATTTACAATAGGTTCAAATAGAATCCTGATCCAAGCTGTTATATTGCCTTTCCTGATAAGAAAATTGGGCTTCAGCAAACGTCAACCGTGACAATCGGGCCAAATACTTCCATAAGTTTCGTATGCTGACGGGAGCTGCCCCAGCCTAAAGTGCCTGCAGCCAGTCTTGCGTGCTCTACTTCTGCTAGTGCTTTTCATAACTTTGTTCATGTATATGTATTTTTTTTGCGGCAAGGTATATCCTGTAAAGGATCGCATCAATGCCCTTTAATACTTTTTATTCCTGTTAGTTCCGTCCCACTCACACGTTGATGCGGTGGAATCTGCGCTTACTAATTTTAACACGCGAGCATGTTTATATTTGCTTGCGTTGGTTTATTTATGCGGAAATATCTCGATTCTTGAAGTCGCCTACGAGACTATTTTTATCGATTTCCTGCACCAGGCCTGTTTCCTGTTTCGACGTCTACACATATGCTAAATTCCGCCTCGCATGCAACTAATGCGCGACTTACGGTTGTTCTCAGAGGGGAGGGCTATTTGTTGTTTGACTGCAGCAGCCTGGCACGTTTTCCGCCAACCTCTTGAGCAGTATGACAACGCAAGAACGAGAAGCCCCTGAACCAGTGGAACCAGTGGAACCAGTGGAACCAGTGGAACCTGTGGGCGTAGATCTGGATCCCGCGTTCACGAACACCTCAACGAGCGAGGCGCTGGCTGCTTTGTCTAATTCTCAACCTGTGGTCGAGGATGGTCTTGACGTCGGTCCTCACGCACCACCCATTAGCGGCCCGGACGCGATAGGATCTTTGGGCAGCCCAAATCATTTTATGTCCGCGGTGCTTGACGCAGTACAGACGAACCCCGGTGCCTATGATTCCGTGACAGGGTCGGAGGGAGCGAGCGCCGCAGCTTCCTGGGGGGCGCAAAACCGCGAAACTTCCGGCACTCCCGGTGTGGATGCCTCCGCCGAGGCAGGCGTCGTCCCCGCACCGAGCGTCGGGAAGGCCGCTTTCAGCGAGAAGAGGGCGCGCGAAGAGACGCCTATCGGAACGCCTATCGGAGCGCGGGCTGTCGGATGGAGCGTGCGAACGACCTACCCGCTACCAAACGGGACCGTGAGTACCGTGGAAGGGAAGGTCACCGCCTCCGACTCGGCCACGGGACTGTGTACAGTGGCGTGCGCGGAAGAGGAGCTCAGCGTGGAGCTAGCGAACATCGAGTGGGTGTCACCCCCAGCCAACGCGAAGCCCAAGTAAGTCTGCTGCCTGAACTCACCTCTGGGGTGACTCTCCACCAATACGAAGCCTCCTTTTTGCCAGTTGGTAGCACGGCCTGGATGCAGTCCCTTCAGCCCGGCTTCGGCTCGCAAGCCCGTTTTGAGATTCCCTTAGACGCGGGCGCTGCAGGCTCGCGCCGCGTTCCCTCACTCTCTCCGGGAGCTTGTCGCAGGGCATCGTCTCGTAACTCTCTCCGGTTTGTCGCAGGCATCGTCTCGTAGCTCTTTCCGGGAGCTTGTCGCAGGGCATCGTCTCGTAACTCTCTCTCCAGGAGCTTGTCGCAGGGCATCGTCTCTGCAACTCTTTCCGGGAGCTTGTCGCAGGGCTTGTCTCTGTAACTCTCTCCGGGCTGTCGCAGGCATCGTCTCGTAACTCTCTCCAGGAGCTTGTCGCAGGGCATCGTCTCGTAACTCTCTCCGGGAGCTTGTTGCAGGGCATCGTCTCGTAACTGCAAGGCCGCACGCGATGGAGAAAATCTCGACGAGGTGGAGAGGCGCCTCGGCACCGGCACCATTAAGTCAGCGTGCTTCGCCGTCTTGAAAACTGCCGGACCCGCTGGTGAGGCTTCCCGCGGCTGTTGATAAGCTTCTCCCAGCTAGTTGTACGTCGCGGCGCTGAACTCAAAGTAGTTCGGAGGCGGTCACTGAGGACATCTCGTCGCAGTGAGAAGTTGGAAGAGGAATGCCGGCGGCGCTGCACGCAGGGCTATCGCTGGCGGATATCGTGCAGTGCACTCAGCAGCTGAACCTAAAGAACTGGGAGAACGTGAAGCAGCCCACCAACACAATCAACGCCATCTTGTCCATGGATTCCGCGTTTGTCCGTACCGCGCCTGGCCGGTGCGGACACCACCCACAGTGGCCCTTTTACGTCGGTTCGCACGCTGGTAGGGAGCTCAGTATTGACTATGCAGCTCTGATTGCCGCGTGGCCGGCGCGTGGCTGTTGGGGGACATCAGATTCGCACTGCGCGCATCGGAGAAGACTGTGTGCGTGGGACAGACGGTGATGCGAATGTTTGCGAAGGAGGATCAAGAGCCAGTCTGGGTTGAGGCCACCGTCGCAGACTATGATGCTATGAGTTCGCAGCACCGGCTTGTGTATCGTGCAAATACGAGCGAGGTAAAGTGGGCTCTCTTCCCCGGACTTGCAAGCAGTCGTTAAGCAGAAAGCATGTAGGAGTTGGCCGAACGTCGCCGAAACCGCTGTACCTGGTTGCCGGTCTACGAACCGTTTTGTCGCTGCCCTTGTCCGCGGTCTGCCTCTGCACTCGGCACAGGCTGCCGCGTCCAGTCGCTGCCGCAGAGCGCTTGTGAGCGGAGGGCGCGTCACGTGCTGCAGGAGTCCTTCGAGTGGCTCGACCTCGCAACCATAGATGCGCAGACTGTGCAGTGCGTCGGCGACCAGGCGGCAACGCGGGGTGGGGCGTACAAGTGCGATGGCTGCTCGAAGGCCTTCGACTCGGTCGGGGGCCTCAGAATGCATGCCGCACGCTGGTGCTCCAAGACCCCTGGGTGCGTCCCGCGGGGCACTCGCGGACGACCCCTGCCCTTCCGTGTCATCCTTACCTCGCGGCATCCTCCGAAACGATGGTCAAAGCTCTTTGCTTAAATACCTCCGTAACCTCCTCCATGACCGCCCCTGAATTCTCTGTGCCTCTCTCTTTCTCGGCGCTTAGTCGTCTGGGCCACTGGCAGCCTTTGGGTTCTCACTGCGAGTAGCATATCATTGGGTGGGCTACGCAGGGATGACGAGCACTTTATCGATAGCTCCAAGATTTTGACGCCAGTGGTCTCTGTAAAAGCGTCCCCGGCCTCTGCGAAGAGACCGCACATCAACCTGACGCCGGTGACGGATGGGGGGACGGGCTACCAGTGCGACCAGTGCGCGCGGCGCTTCG
>LGRX02018652.1:0-10557 GCA_001247695.2 Cymbomonas tetramitiformis | reverse complement strand
GCCCTCGAGCGAGGCGCAGGAGCCTGGCAGCCACGTGGCCCTCGAGCGAGGCGCAGGAGCCTGGCAGCCACGTGGCCCTCGAGCGAGGCGCAGGAGCTCGGTCGCCACGTGGCCCTCGAGCGAGGCGCAGGAGCCTGGACGACGTACACACCTTGTTGCAAGCAGCCACCTGCAAGACACACACACGGGGCGGGAGCAAAGCAAGGGCATTCACCGTCACTCTCCAGAGGGGGATGGGAGGGAACATAGGAGATAGTTGGCAGGATCGCAGAGCAGAAGCTGGCTCCATAGCGAAATGACGAGAGAGACGAAAAGAAGGTGCGCCTCGATACGGGAGTACTGCAGCGGGGTGAGAGTGATAGTGCAAGATGGCAGGCCAGGCCGGGATGGGACAGGATCAGTGCGCGACGGCCCTTCCGGTCGATCGAGGGCTTTCGATGTGATGCTAGCAGATGCTTATTAAAAGTGCCAGCCTCCGAAAGTGAAGATGGTCAGGGCACGGCTTATCCCATGGTCGACACCTCTCGCGTTTCTTGCTACACCACCGGTCGGTTTGGGACTCAAGGCAGGTGCAGGTCGTGCCACCTTCTTGTCTTTGCCCCCAAGGCGCTTCAGAGCTCGAAGCACGTTCTCCCCATCTTCGAGGAAGCTGGCGATCTCACGCTTGATCTTGGCGATATCCACGCCGGTGAGGGTCTCGGGCTCCGGCAGGCTCGCCTCCTCGAGGGTCTTCTTCGCCAGCGACTCGTCCACTTTCACACCCTCCAACCACGCGTCGCCAGCGTGCTTCTCCTCCTTGTATTCGATGTAGGTGCCCTCGGCATCGAAGTACCCATTTTTCCTGCACCCAGTGGGAGCATTACCACTCGCTTGGCATCCCTTTTCCGCAGAACAGCACGGGTGGCGTACGATTTAAGGCTCCCTTGTGAAACACCACCGCTTTCCACACTCCTTTGCAACCTCTTTGGAAAGCTCACGGCCAGGTGGACAACCAGTTCAAAAGCTCACTGCCACGTGTGTGCCGCGCGCGTGCCACGTGTTTGCCGCGTAAGGGGAGCGCAGGCTGAGGTGGCGGGCGCAGGAGAGTTCCTCGGATAGTAACAAGGGAACGCGGCGTTCGCTGTCCAACGAGTTAAGCATGACAACGAGCAGGGCCCCGAGGGCGCCTCGAGGACGGTCTACGCGGGGCGTGCCCAAGCGGGCAACACGGAGATACGAAACAGAGTACGCGCGCGCACCGCTCGTCTTCCAGGTTGAAAGGCTCCAACTTCTGGCCGTCGTCGTCAACGTCGACCTGCTCATAGCCGCACCCGGCCCCGGAGATGGGATCGGGTGAGGGGCAGAGTGGTAAAATGCAAGGAGAACTGGCTGTGGCGAGCGGTGGTGAGGAGGGGAGTAAACGCAGTCTTCCCTCTTGAGAGACCGCTGAGGGATGACACGGCACTCCTCACTCAAGAGAGACCCCTAACATCACCGGCCACAACGCTGAGGCTGGGCCTCTGGGACAGAGAGCTGCGCATCTCTTGAGAGAAGCGCGAAGAGGGGCGCGATACAGTCAGCGCGACTAGTAAGGTGCTACGAATCGCAAATCTTTTGGAATTATTTTGGGACTTAGAAGCTTGTTTCCGAAGCGGCCAAGTGCGGCCGGCGGTGATGAGGAATCTGCCCCGGAGAGACGCGCACTGGAGAGATCGCCGGAGGAGGCGCGCGGCCCACGCACTGGGTTTTGGGGCATTTGTTCAAAAGTTAGGAGCGCGTGCTCTTTTCTAGCGAGGATAGGTGTCAAGGGGTTTCGACGCGAGAGAAAGTAAAGTTCGCTCGAATGCAGAGCCTCTCGTACTAGGTGGAGAACACCTTGGCGGGGGGTCAAGGAAAGCCAACGCACGTGAAACTTCTCTTCAGCATCTTGCACGTTATCTCCGAGTTCCATAGAGGTATCCTCCGACAGTCGCACTGCGATACACCACACCCAGCGAAAATCACAAATAAAGGGGCTTCGCAACAAGATCCGAGCTGAAAAGTGAACAGGTGTGCAGTTGGCACTTGAGGGGCTCGACTTCGGAGGTTCTAACTTCTCGAGTAAAGCAAGGTGCCAAGGCGGAAGACTGGGGGGATCTAAGTCGTTGGGCTGGTCTCACTGTTGTGCTCCGCTTCTCGACGCTTTTGGCGCTGAATGCCGCGGGCTTCCGCGGCAACTTCCACGAGGCCCTGGGTCAGCAAAACCAACGGCGCTTTTAGGCTAGTATAAGTTATGATGCACGAAGGTATTTCGTGGCTTGTAATCAGCGTGATTTGTCAACACAGAAATGAAATCACGTCACGTCCTTTTGCGCACCTCCATGACCGGGCCTTCCTCGGCATCGGTCTTTACTGCAGCTGCGGACTTATCCCTTAATATCTTCTTTCTGCCGCTCTGCTTCTCCTCCTCAGAACGCACTTTCTTCTCCTTTTTGTAGCTCTCAAACTCGCTTATAGCTGCTGTGATTGCTTCGCTAGTTTTCCCACCTTCCCCTGATCGCGCAACTTTCCGATCCAGCTCTTCATCGTCGTCATCTTCATCTTCATCGCGAGGGCGTTTTCTCTCCATAGCTAAATAAACTGTTTGCACTGATGATACAATTCAATCTCAAATATATGAACAGCAGGAGAAGAGTTCTGAATCTGCAGTTAATTATTACGTTGCTGAAACATGGCCTTCGCAGGTTTGAGTTTAAAATTCTTGCCCTATGTCACAGCCTACAACAAGTCCTACAACAGCAAGTATGCTCTGAGACGCCATACACACGGTTGGATGCGCCAGGTACCCACGATCTACAACGTGCAAGTATGGAAGATGACATGACATATGACATGTCATATGACACTGCTGATGCTGTTGCTTTCAGCCCGAGCCCCTCGCCTCGTCGCGTCGCGTCGCCTGACTTCACTTCGACTTGCGTTGGACTACTTCAACTTGTGACACGTTGTACTTGTACAGTCGAGTGGGTAGCGTCCACAGGACTAGAACTACAGTCCAACACTTCAGCTCGGTTCAACAGTTGAACACCAGAGCACTCGACTGGTACAGTATGACTTCAAACTTCTAACTTGGAGTTCGGGTTCGTGTGGGTGTGTGTGTGTTTCCAGGCGAAAGAAAATAAGTGAATTCTGCTGCTGCTGCTTCGAGCTCTGATGTGTGCTGCTGAGTTCGCATGCATGTGAGATTTGCGAACGACATACAGGAGGTCATGTGAGTTAAAACTTATGCAAAATGTCGTTTGCAAGCGTAGTGTGCCTGAGATGAAAAGGCCTTTCTCCTTGCTTGACACGCATATTGCTTTGTGTAGAGCATCTTGGTCAATACGAAGACGATCTCACCGATGCCTTATGTGGCCTCCTGTGTGCCTTGATTTGACGGTCACGACTTCACAGGATATCACGGAGACGCAAGAGAATGGAATGTGAAATGTTTCTCCCGTTTGCACGTTGCTAGCTGCCCTCGCACACACTCCAAGATGCCGACGAGTGTTAAACCCATGAGCATGGGACGAGGGAAGCCATGGAACCTGCGCGTCTTCCTCATTTTATTCGTCTCCCCTATGTCGAGGTAAAGCTCGGTTTGACGAGTTTCCCTATCAACAGACACTTTTCAACAGGCACATGGATACCTGTGTTTCACTGATATCCTTCACCCATATAAACTTGTACAAGCCTCGCCCTTAACGCTCGCCGGTATGTATCGTTACGCGTTTAGTCTGTTGGCTACTAGTCGCATCATCACCTGGTAGTCAGGAGAACTGGTGCTGTTCATAAGAGACATCTCCCCGAGTTCGTAAGGTCGGCGCTTAACCATTGATCCTGTGTCCTGAGGTCATGAATCTTAACACAGATTGCGAACAAGGTTCGCTTTCTTTTGCCGAAACTTTGCTCGATCAGATCTGTCGACGTTAGCCCTCAAGAGCTTCTCGTCCGCAGAAACCACAATCGAGATTAGGCGCGTGGCACAATGCAGTAATGCAGTGATAATAATTAATAATATTCGCAAAAGGATGTGAGAGATGTCAAGCTTCTCGGCTTCGGGAGCCCTGAGGACGGTGCACCTGCAAACCAGCCCTGTTGCTCAGAATCCGTACATCTTTTCTCTGCGTCTTGCAGCTGCAACGACTACTTCCGTGAGAGCTGCCGCCTGGAGCTCGTCGACAGTTGCACTTCCGCCATTCGGCCCCGCGTTGGTGCGCGCCCGAAGAGACAATAAGCATGATGTGTCAGAAACTGCATAATACCTTCCGCTCTGTATGTTGCAACTTTCGACGGAAACCCTAAGGAGGTCAGTGGTAGGTAATCGATGAACGGTGCACAACTCATTTCCTTTCAAAAGTGCTGGCGACAGAAGATGTTCCTGGCGAGGGCGGGCGGACGGGCAGGCGAGAAGCCACTGCTGCTCTGCACGGACGTTAGCGGCCTGACTCTCAGTGCCACGTCAGCGCTCATCCTGCGCTTCTCCGGGGCCGCACTCGCACGCGGGGTGGCTATCAGCTCCGCCACCTTGAATCTCCTGGAGGTGGTAGGCGCGGGGCGCCTCCTGCTTCCGCGCGAGAACACCTCCCTAGTGCTCCACGTGGAGGCGCGCCTGTCCCTGCAGGAGCCCCCGCTGCGCCGCGCGACACCGTCGATGCAGCCCGTCGACCGCCCCCCTGTTGCCACGACGCCACCGCCTGTCGCCCCCTTCCCCGATCAACGCGTCTCCACAACGCCGATTACCGCCGCCGATACAAATACAACGACGTCGACCACCGTCACAAATGCAGCGACAACCGCCACCGCCGCAACCAAAGCATCCGCCGCCACAGTCACCACCCAGCTGCTCATCGGCCCTGCTGGATCGGGGCCGGGGCTGAATAGGAGTGTCGACCTTACGCCACTCCTCCGCTGGGTTGCTGCGCACCCTTCTTGGCGGCCCGGCCGCATGCTCTCACTGTTCTTGACCGCCCCCGCTCACCTGCAGCACACGCCGTACGCACAGCCAGCACAGCTGGTGTCTGCCGAGCCCTTCCCTGCAAGAGGCGGTGCCGATGGAGCGGTCTCCTTCAGGTCCCCTCCAAAGCCGGCTCCGGACTGGAAGTTAGCGTTTCTCTCAAAGGGAGACGCCCTTGCGTCCCGGGATCCCTCCCTGATGCCCTACGTCCAAATGTCCCTCGCCTCGCCAGAAGACGGCCCCGTTGCGCCACCCGGCGCCCGACCAGGGGTACCCGCTCCAACGGCAAAGCCAATGGCCTGGCCGGCGTATATCCCCCCCGCCGCCTCCCTTGGAGTGGCCCAAACTCTGGCCCCATCTCTAGCAGCCCAGCTCAGGGAGGTCGCTGACCCTCCCAACGAGTCGCTCATAGCACCTCCGCTGCCGCAGTCCTTGCCACGCACGGTAACAAGAGGGGAGCCCTTGGCCCCGCAAGGGGAGTCCCCCTCGCGCTGGCAGTTCGGGCAGCAGCCGCAATGGGGCGCCCTTCCATGGGGTGTGGTGGTGCAGAGGCGGCTGTCCGGGAGCGACGGCGACCGGAAGCTCCTGAGCTCCACGCCGATGTACGCCGTGCTGGCCAATGTCAGCCTGGTGGGCGATGCCGGCGGCCCGGTGGACGCCACGGAGGCGCAGATTGTAGACGGCGTGGCGGCAGCCATTCAGGTGCCCACAGCGGCAGTGGACATCGTTTCATACGCGACGGGGCGTGGCGGCGCCCCTGTAGCCTCCGTGGACTACTTTGTGAAAGCGCTGGAGGAAATGGACGTCGGAGTCTTCACGCTTTTGCAGCGGGTGAAGCTGTCGCACGCTGATGGGAGCATGCGGCAGGCGCTGCAGGCGGCGGGGATCACCGGTCTTGCGGAGGCAGTGCTTGATCCCACACCAACCATCGAGACGCTCCTAGTACCCCTCCTAGCGCCCCTGCCTCGCCGCATCCACCCCCCGCGACCCCGCGCTCCATCCGCCTTCCCCTCCTTGCCCTCCGCCACCCGGCCCGCCAAACCCCCCGCCCCATACCGCCTCGCGCTCCCTCCTCGGCCCCCAGACCCCCAGTGCGCTTCTATCACCCCCGGTGCCACCCCCACGCCCTCCCCCCTCATCTCCCCAAGGCTCCCACGCCCCTTCCCCCACCTGCAGAGGTCACCACGGAGGAGGACGGAGGCGACGGCATGGAGCTGGACGCAGCGGTCCTCGAGGCGGTGGTGGTTGCGTTTGCGGTTGTCGGAGGATTGTTTCTGTTGGGCTTCTCACTATGGCAGGTCGCCGCCGTCCGGCAACATTGCGGTGCCGGTGCCGGCAGCGTGATGAAGGTGTGCCAGTGGGCCTCAGGGGAGGAGCTCGGAGGTGTGGCATCGCCCAAGAGACACCGCGAAAGCCGGAACGCGGCGCCTGATGCGGGCGCGCTCCTGACGCCTCCCCCGTGGGAGCCAGCAGCGCAGCAGCCGGGGCCGGCACCGCGCAGCCCGAGCAACGACGCCGCGGAGGGCCTTGCGCTGCAGGCGCTGCAGGCGACGGGCGCGCCGCAGCAGAGCACCTCAAGCGCTGCGTCACCTCTTCCTCTGCCGCTGCCGGCTCCCCCCTTCGGCCCTCTCCCAGGCCCCGCCGAGGTCGCCACCCACCTCCCGGATCCTGCTGCCGGCAGACGCCTCTTACCGCCCCTCTCCGCGCAGCCAGGCAGTGGCCTCCCGAGCGGTCCTCCAGCAATTACCTTGGTGCGCCCCCGGCCTTACATCGAGTCTCCTCCTCCCCGTCTGATCGTGGCCTTGGTTGGGTAGGCACCGTCGGATTGCTGTTGGGCTCGCTCAGCAGAGCGGGGGGCGCTGCAGGGAGATCCATACAATGGAAGTGCACCGCCCGCGGCAGAACGCCCGGCAAAGCCCCCACCGCTCATGCTGGTGCGGCCTCCACGTTTCTCCTCCTTGCGCACGTGACGTTTGGTGGTGCAAGAGACACCCCACGGAGGCTGTTGGGCCGGCCCTACCACGCAGCCTCTCGCTGCTGCCAGGATCATCCGGTTTTTTTGTGAGCGGCGTTTTGGGGCGCGATAAAGAGCGGGCGGCAGAGGTGACAGGTGTACAGAGGTCACTGGGTTCGCCTTTGGGTGGATGACGGGCGGGAGAGGTGACAGGTGTACAGAGGTTACAGGGTTCGGCGCTGGGTGGATGACGGGCGACAGAGGTTACAGGGTTCGGCTCTGAGTTGATGACAGGTGGGAGAGTTTACAGGTGTACAAATGTTGCACGGTTCGGCGCTGGGTGGATGACGGGCGACAGAGGTTACAGGGTTCGGCTCTGAGTTGATGATGGGTGGGAGAGGTGACAGGTGTACAGAGGTTACAGGGTTCGGCACTGGGTGGATGACGGGCGACAGAGGTTACAGGGTTTGGCTCTGAGTTGATGACGGGTGGAAGAGGTTACAGGTGTACAGAGGTTACAGGGTTGCGAAGGTTACAGGGATTCGGGCTGCATGGATAGAAGGCAGCAGAGCTTACAGGCTAAGGCTTTAAGGGGGTGAACTGCAGGGAGACCCGTATCAGGGTAGTGCACCAACAGGCGCCGAAGGCTCGCCGCCAGCGATGCCACCGCGCCCGGCTCTCACCTTGGTGCGACCACAGCGCCGCCGCCGTGCGCATTGTGGATGCGGGGCTGCCTGCAAAGCCATGGCGCCACCTCCTCACCGTCTGATCGTGGCCTTGGTTGGGTAGGCACCGTCAGATTGCTGTTGGGCTCGCTCAGCAGAGCGGGGGGCGCTGCAGGGAGATCCATACAATGGAAGTGCACCGCCCGCTGCAGAACGCCCGGCAAAGCCCCCACCGCTCATGCTGGTGCGGCCTCCACGTTTCTCCTCCTTGCGCACGTGACGTTTGGTGGTGCAAGAGACACCCCACGGAGGCTGTTGGGCCGGCCCTGCCACGCAGCATCTTGCTGCTGCCAGGATCATCCGGTTTTTTGGTGAGCGGCGTTTTGGGGCGCGATAAAGAGCGGGCGGCAGAGGTGACAGGTGTACAGAGGTCACTGGGTTCGGCTCTGAGTTGATGACGGGCGGGAGAGGTGACAGGTGTACAGAGGTTACAGGGTTCGGCGCTGGGTGGATGACGGGCGATAGAGGTTACAGGGTTCGGCGCTGGGTGGATGATGGGCGGGAGAGGTTACAGGGTTCGGCTCTGGGTTGATGACAGGCGGAGAGGTTGCAGGGTTCGGCTCTGGGTGGATGACGGGGCGGGAGAGGTTACAGGGTTCGGCTCTGGGTTGATGACGGGCGGGAGAGGTGACAGGTGTACAGAGGTTACAGGGTTCGGCGCTGGGTGGATGACGGGCGATAGAGGTTACAGGTTTCGGCGCTGGGTGGATGATGGGTGGGAGAGGTTACAGGGTTCGGCTCTGGGTTGATGACGGGCGGAGAGGTTGCAGGGTTCGGCTCTGGGTGGATGGGCGGGAGAGGTTACAGGGTTCGGCTCTGGGTTGATGACGGGCGGGAGAGGTTACAGGGTTCGGCTCTGGGTTGATGACGGGTGGGAGAGGTTACAGGTGTACAGAGGTTACAGGGTTGCGAAGGTTACAGGGATTCGGGCTGCATGGATAGAAGGCAGCAGAGCTTAAAGGCTAAGGCTTTGAGAGGGTGAACTGCAGGGAGACCCGTATCAGGGGAGCGCACCAACAAGCGCCGAAGGCTCGCCGCCGGCGATGCCACCGCGCCCGGCTCTCACCTTGGTGCGACCACAGCGCCGCCGCCGTGCGCATTGTGGATCTCGGGGCTGCCTGCGATTACTTGGCATGCGCTGCGAAGTGGGCGCGCCACCACTTGTCACGGGGCGCAGTAATCCCGGCGGGTTTGAGTGATGATTGTACTCTTCCACGTGGCGGCAACATCGCTCACGGCTCTGGCTGGGCGGCTCAATCCAGGGTGATGCCTATAATGGCGACCTGGCACCGGAATTGCCACCAGTTTCGGAGGACCCGTCATTTCTGGTGCAGGACGACGGCCCCTCCGACGATGACCTTCTAGTGGATGATGACAGCCCCTCACCGCGGCCCACGGAGTTGGACAGCGCCGCTTCTCAGGTGAGGCGCCGCGACTTTGGTGCTCGGTATGGAGGATGCCAGCTCTCCAGGAGTCGGGCACGACCACTTTGAGACCCTGATAGGGTGCTACATCTACAACTTTGATGCGGAGAACGGCGAACTGCATTCCTCAGCAGGCCACTACTCCCTTGCTGCAGGGTCAGAGGATGGCGGCCCTCCACTAGGGTCCGCCCACATCCTCTTGGGCTTTAGGTGGCTACTGCTTCGTCATAGGCTTGGACAGTGACGCCTCATAGGGCTCTGCCACTTAACCACGTGGTCGGAGGCTGGCATCCTCCGCTGGGGGGGCTACCACTTAACCACGTGGTCGGAGGCTGGCGTCCTCCGCTGGGGGGGGCTGCCACTTAACCACGTGGTCGGAGGCTGGCATCCTCTGCTGGGGGCTACCACTTAACCACGTGGTCGGAGGCTGGCATCCTCCGCTGGGGCGGCTACCACTTAACCACGTGGTCGGAGGCTGGCATCCTCCGCTGGGGCGGCTGCCACTTAACCACGTGGTCGGAGGCTGGCATCCTCCGCTGGGGGGGCTGCCACTTAACCACGTGGTCGGAGGCTGGCATCCTCCGCTGGGGGGGCTGCCACTTAACCACGTGGTCGGAGGCTGGCATCCTCCGCTGGGGGGGCGGCCACTTAACCACGTGGTCGGAGGCTGGCATCCTCCGCTGGGGGGCCTACCACTTCCGCTCGTACTCGGTTGCGCTGCCCGTATACTAGGTAGTGAGGAGGTCGTCAGCGGGGCTCTGCTGCGCCATAACGTGGGGGGAATCTCACCCAGTTAGCATTGATGCTTCGCCGCCACATGTATGAAAGAAGCCAACCATGTGCCCGCCACAATCAGCCTCAATCTCAATCTGGGTGGTCTGTGGACACAGCTATGAGCCGAGGTTGCATGTAACGTGCGGGTGGGTGTTGGCGGCGGTGCGCAGCTAGCGCGGGTGCCTAGCGCCACGTGGGAGCGGCAGGCTGCAGGCCGCCCAACCTCAGCACGGCCTGGCAGCGCCTTGCGATCTGGCGGTGTGACAGGCCGCGGGGGCTCTAGGCCGAGCAGCGCCAGGCGGCCCATGCGGCCTGTCAGGCCGCTCTCTGCTGCCTCGGCCCGGCCGCCCCACCCCGACATGCCGGCGGGGAGCGCCATGCTTTCGGCGCGCCCAGGGCCTCGCCGCCCGCAGAGCGCCCACCCGATGCGGTAGGGCCTGGCTTCTCGCCCTCTGGCCCGTTGATGCCGCGCCCTGGAAATTTTGCACTGGCACCCGTTCACTCCAACCTGGGTGCCTCGATGGCGGCTGGGTCAGACAGCAGTGACAGCCGCAGTCTGCTCGCATGCTGCGAATGACCTCTATGCCACATGTACATCTGATCCATATCACCTGCGGACTTTCTAGCTGGCACCAACAGGCTGGCGGACCATGCGATGGAGCGCATCGTATCGCATCTCGTGTGCACCGCCACTCAGATCACAAATCTCGCCGCCAGAGATCTCGA
>LGRX02018651.1:0-16507 GCA_001247695.2 Cymbomonas tetramitiformis | reverse complement strand
ATGTACATTTTACGAAAAATTTATCTCAGAATTTTCAAAAAGTTTGCCGATCGACTTCTATGGGCATTTTGGTGTGCAAGTTGTGCCTGTATATGAGTCAATTCAAATTTCGGGCGCCACCATATGTAACCATGGTTCCCCGCCAACCCTCGGCATAATTTAGATGGAATGTGCTGGGCATGTAGATGGTTTTCAAATGAAAACATTACCCGCTCCCCCATCCGATGCCCGATCGCATGGTATCAAACATGCGACATTTCCCGACACGCAGTGTGCGCTGTTTCAGGCCTCAACCCCAACTTTGGTCGCCATCGTACGCAACCGTGGCTCCCCGCCAACCCTCGGCACATTATGGATGGACTGTACTGAGCATGTAGGTGATTTCCAAATAGATATATCACCCTCCCTCCTATCCCACTCCCGATGGCGTGGCACCAAACATGCGATATTTTCGGGCACTGTGGGTTGTTGTTTCCGCCCTCAACTTTGGGCGCCACCGTACGCAACGGCGGCTCCCCGCCAACCCTTGGTACATTATGGATGGAACGTGCTGGGCATGTAGATGGCTTTCAAATGGAAACATCGCCCGCTCCTTTATCTGATGCCCGATCGCATGATATCAAACATGTGACATTTCCCAGCACTGTGCGCTGTTTCAGGCCTCAACCCCAACTTTGGTCGCCATCGTACGCAACGGTGGCTCCCCGCCGACCCTCGGCACATTATGGATGGACTGTACTGAGCATGTAGGTGATTTCCAAATAGATATATCACCCTCCCTCCTATCCCACTCCCGATGGCGTGGCACCAAACATGCGATATTTTCGGGCACTGTGGGCTGTTGTTTCCGCACTCAACTTTGGGCGCCACCGTACGCAACGGCGGCTCCCCGCCAACCCTTGACAAATAATGGATGGAACGTGCTGGGCATGTAGATGGCTTTCAAATGGAAACATTGCCCGCTCCTTCATCTGATGCCCGATCGCAAGGTATCAAACATGTGACATTTCCCAGCACTGTGCGCTGTTTCAGGCCTCAACCCCAACTTTGGTCGCCATCGTACGCAACGGTGGCTCCCCGCCGACCCTCGGCACATTATGGATGGACTGTACTGAGCATGTAGGCGATTTTTAAATAGATATATCACCCTCCCTCCTATCCCACTCCCGATCGCGTGGCACCAAACATGCGACATTTTCGGGCACCGTGGGTTGTTGTTTCCGCCCTCAACTTTGGGCGCCACCGTACGCAACGGCGGCTCCCCGCCAACCCTTGACAAATAATGGATGGAACGTGCTGGGCATGTAGATGGCTTTCAAATGGAAACATTGCCCGCTCCTTCATCTGATGCCCGATCGCATGATATCAAGCATGTGACATTTCCCAGCATTGTGCGCTGTTTCAGGCCTCAACCCCAACTTTGGTCGCCATCGTACGCAACGGTGGCTCCCCGCCGACCCTCGGCACATTATGGATGAACTGTACTGAGCATGTAGGCGATTTCCAAATAGATATATCACCCTCCCTCCTATCTCACTCCCGATGGCGTGGCACCAAACATGCGATATTTTCGGGCACTGTGGGCTGTTGTTTCCGCCCTCAACTTTGGGCGCCACCGTACGCAACGGCGGCTCCCCGCCAACCCTTGACAAATTATGGATGGAACGCGCTGGGCATGTAGGAGATTTTCAAATGAAAACATCGCCCGCTCCTTTATCTGATGCCCGATCGCATGATATCAAACATGTGACATTTCCCAGCACTGTGCGCTGTTTCAGGCCTCAACCCCAACTTTGGTCGCCATCGTACGCAACGGTGGCTCCCCGCCGACCCTCGACCCATTATGTATGGACTGTGCTGAGCATGTAGGCGATTTCCAAATAGATATATCACCCTCCCTCCTATCCCACTCCCGATGGCGTGGCACCAAACATGCGACATTTTCGGGCACTGTGGGTTGTTGTTTCCGCCCTCAACTTTGGGCGCCACCGTACGCAACGGCGGCTCCCCGCCAACCCTTGACAAAATATGGATGGAACGTGCTGGGCATGTAGGAGATTTTCAAATGAAAACATTGCCCGCTCCCCCATCTGATGCCCGATCGCAAGGTATCAAACATGCGACATTCCCCAACACGCAGTGCGTGTGGCTGCGCTGTTTCAGGCCTCAACCCCAACTTTGGTCGCCATCGTACGCAAACGTGGCTCCCCGCCGACCCTCGGCATGTTATGGATGGACTGTGCTGAGCATGTAGGCGATTTCCAAATAGATATATCACCCTCCCTCCTATCCCACTCCCGATCGCGTGGCACCAAACATGCGACATTTTCGGGCACTGTGGGGTGTTGTTTCCGCCCTCAACTTTGGGCGCCACCGTACGCAACGGCGGCTCCCCGCCAACCCTTTGTACATTATGGATGGAACGTGCTGGCCATGTAGGAGATTTTCAAATGAAAACATTGCCCGCTCCCCCCATCTCATTCCTGATGGCATGGTATCAAACATGTGACATTTCCCAGCACTGTGCGTTGTTTCAGGCCTCAACCCCAACTTTGGTCGCCATACATCGTACGCAACCGTGGCTCCCCGTCGATCGACCCTCGGCCCATTATGGATGGACTGTACTGAGCATGTAGGTGATTTCAAAATAGATATATCACCCTCCTTCCTATCCCACTCCCGATCGCGTGGCACCAAACATGCGACATCTCATTCCTGATGGCATGGTATCAAACATGTGCCATTTTCTGGGATTATGACAATGTGGATTGTGTCAGGCCTCAACTCCAACTTTGGTCGCCATCGTACGCAACGGCGGCTCCCGGCCGCAACCCGTGGCGTATTGTACAGCAACGGTGGCTCCCCGTCGACCCTCGGCACACCATGGATGGAATATGCGTATGGGGGATCGCTTGGCAACTAAGAGTTGTTCCATTCATTGTCGCAAACCGGGGGGGGGGAGGGGGTATGGCAGTTCACTCCCCACCACCCCAGTGGACATTTAGATGTCAATGCACAGTGTTAATCAGCAGTGGCAAGCACCATCATGTCACCACGCCACACCCTCTCTCCGGACAAAAACAATGAAATCCTCCCCCCACCCTTGCGCGACAATAAATGGAACACTCATAAAGGCGGCAGGCATGCAACATTTTCATTTTCAAGTCAGTCAAAAACATTTTTTTATCTGCAAATTTGCATACACTGCCGAGCGTGCAGCGCCCTGTTTAGGCGCATTTATGGGAGATAGCTCGCCACGGACGGGATCTAGTTGCACAGGTGCCAGGCGTGTGGCAACTCTTCGGTTTCACTCTGCACTGCATCGCCTCAAGTCAAATCAAACTTGATCAGAAGCATTTTTGGCCTGGCCCGAAGGGTTTTATGTTCTTACTGAAAGAAAGGCATCAGCGCGTCCAGAGAAGATTTCTCTGGCTGAATGAACCTCTGTGTTCTTGGGTTTGGGCAACCCAGCAGCTTCCCCCTCTAACTCTGGTGCTCCTTTAAATCTGCATACAGATTTGTCTGCACCAGAGTTCTTACTAGAAAGACACCCGCCGAGAGGATACGGCAAAGAAATTACCCCCCACCCCCCCCGTCCCCACCGGCTTGACCTCAGCTGTTGAGCTGCTTTTTGCCATTCCATCACACCGTTATTATTGTTATTCGTTTTGGGGAGGGTGACGGAAATTATGATCCCCGGCGCCGAGAAAATTATTCTATACATAGGGTGTAGCAAGCTCGCGGCAACCTGCGGAGTCTCCTATGCTTTGCCTTGCGTAGTTTGCTTGGCGTTTTAAAACAGACAAGGAGTTGCTTACGTGTGCATAATTCTGTGCAATATTGGTCCTGGCATCAAACGGTACTTTTGGGGCTGCAGTCTGAGTTGGGACGAACCCCGCACAGCTTGGGTTGAATTCCCAACAGTCCCGTGGGGGGGTGGGGGGGGGTGCGCGTTTAGTGTTCTGCTATTGCCGGACGAGCGCCTACGTATACGTACTGTAACACCGGATGGGAGCCTGTAACAACAGGAGACACGCAGTCCTCGTTGCACGTGTGATATATAGGGAATCCAGATAAAACCCTGACTGCCTGTTGATTCATGCACATGCAGTCAACAGGGAATGCTGACTTGCTGAGCTCAGCAAGAAGCGCAAACCCCATGCAATATGTTTCTAGAAATGTAGCCCGAGTATTGGGGCTGACCCGCAAGTACGATCGTACTTGCGCAGCACTGCCTCAATGGTAACATGATTTGATGAGAACGAGGAGTGTTGCACCAGGCGATTAAGACCACGCCACTTCTTCTGCAAACAATTCGTCGTCCACAACCGATTGACATATGCATGCTCTTACCACTGAGATCACAGTAGGCGTCCATATCAAATGGCACATACTCCTGGTTCAGGAAGTCAAATATGTTTGTCTGTCCTTAATTTCCAATCTTGCCTGTCACTGGGTTCCATCTTCGTCAGACTGCTGGGAACCTCTTTGACCAGTGCTTTCATTCGCTGTGGCACTGTCCTCCCGATTCTTGATCTGCACTTTCTTGGACTTGAACGTTCCGACCCGTATGCACCGCCACGAGAGTAGCTACATACACATTTTCACCCTTCTGTATGCTTGGCATGTATTGCGTCCAACCATAGCAGTGGAGAATCCAGCCAAATCAAAGAGTCTCCCGTAGATAAAACAAGGCTGGCCTCGCTATGGTTTGTCTGAAGAGTCTGGGGTATTGCGACCCTTTACTCGGTTGGGAACTTGAGATCCACCACTCTCGGCAGGGCACATATCTTATGGGGATTGGCCGGCCCGGGGCTGAGAGCAGCGCCCAAAAAGAGCTCCGGGCCGAAAGCGGGCCGGTCGATTTTTCATCCTTAAGTATGGAAAACATTTGAAAATTAGCAAAAACACGTGTTTTTCTTGATTCCGGGCCGAGAGTCATCCTAGGAAGATATGTGCCCTGACTCTCGGAGGAGTTCGTCCCTGACGCGATTCCTTTCCCTGCCGCGGGGCGAAATGGGGGCTCTCCCATTTGTTGTCGTAGGGGGGATACCATCCGGACCCCCACCACCCTAACGGACACTTTAACGTCAGGGCACAGTTAAGTAGTGTTAAGCACCGAATCTCGACCCCACCACCCCAGCGGACAAGAAAAGCGGTACCCCCCTCCCCGTACAACCCTAAAGTATGAGCGAGAGTGGCAGTAATTAGTAATAGTCTAATTATGTTTGCTGCCGGGCGACGCTGAGGTTGTCCAGTTACAGGATGAACCAAATGATGAACCAAACCAGCTTCAATCAGACCTTCCCTGGCAGATATCTCATGATAGTCAGGTCGACGAGATAAGGCGCCTGGAACGCATAATAATGAACCTGGGATATATATTCCATCTCCGGTACCGTTCCACCTCCACTAGATCCGTGTTCCATTGAGCCGGTTTTCTAGGAGCCATAAGCCATACCAGGGATTACTTTGTGGTCTCCCAACAGCTTGAAAACCGTCCAGATAAGATAATGTCTCCAGATTTGAGTGGTACAGTGATGAAGGGCACATACAAATTTCGATTTCTCCGGCATCATAGTTTTGCTCGGCTCCAGTGAACTGCCTGCTGCTCTTAAAAGTAATGGGTTGTACGACTCATTTCCCACATCGTGTATCAGCACTCCACCCAGTGCTACTCCACTCGCGTCAGTCTGAACCACACAGGGGTGGACTCCATCCGCTGCAGCTTGCATGTCAGGCAATGCCAGAATGGGAGTAACACACAAGGCCTTCATCTTTATCATTTTCTTCGAAAGCCCAGCGTTGTTGTGGACCCCATTGCCAGACTACAACCATCCGACCCCCTTTGTCAACTGGGCATTGTATGCCAATTGCTAACTTGTTACTGCTTTTGCGACATGCTATGTTGTGCCATGCTATGTTTGTGACATGTGGGCTTTCGATCCGACCTGACTGACAGAGGCCATCTGATAGGCCAGAAAGCCGGCAATTGAAAGTAACTACGGCAGCTACACCACGGAGGTATATATATATAAGCACTTATATACCTTGTCCTTACAACTCACGTTTACATTTTCGTTTGCGACGCACCTTGAAATGCCACTACTGTATCTTACTAGCTAGGAAGCCATGCCATCAAAGCGAGCAGAATGTATTGTCGCCTACATCATGGATATGTTTTCTCAACACGGGATACATAACCCTACCTAACAAGAATATTAATCTTCTTCCGAGGGGCATGACTAAGGATGTTGTGTGGAACAACTACAATGAAAATACAGGGGCGCGGAAGACATGCAATGTTCATTGCGGGGGTTTTGTCATGTGACTGTGGCGTGACGACGAGCTTGACGATTTCTACGAGTGCTGCAAATAATGATGGATTGAAGATATAGATTCTAATGTATCAGCAATATAATAGCCTTAGCACTGTGAAATGATCGAAATCTCTTGCCTAGAAGACTTCATAGACAAATATTTGGTGTATATTGATTAAATTTGTATGATGATATAGATTTGTGTATCATATGCTAGTACCCATCTCAGTTGCAACTTATTTTACGGGAATTGAAGCACCTGAATACGCACATTCATAAACGTGTACCGTGCATGCTGGCCTAAATTGCACATGGATGTACCCACATTTGCATACTTGTACATGATATGCACGCATATGAACAAAAATGCAACAAAAAAATCTACCGGGACTCGCCGAGTACGAAAGCATCATGCACAAATAATTAATTTGAGTAATATTTTGTAATAAAAATTGCGGGACGACTTACGTGTCGCTTACGTGTCGCTTACGTGGCACATTTCAGATGACGTGGCAATAACTTTTAGACGACGAAAATTGTGTCAAAATGAAGGTTTTTAGACGACGATCGAGATTCATTTATTCCCAATAGTTTGTTGGTAGCACGCATCCCAACCAGCTGGAGCTCCTTCACAGAACTTCCAAAAGGAAACCAGAAGTCAGGAGTGGATACAACTTTTGCAACATCCCACACCGTTTCACGCGCGAATACGCCGCGCTTCATCTTGTACTGCAACAGCTGCACCTCCGCGGCACTTCGCTTCGCTAACTGTGAAGCACACTGCACCTTGAATGCAGCCACCTCCTCTGCACTCGCATCCGGCCCTGGCTGTTTAGGATAGTACTGTAGTAGGTTTTCTCAACAAACCTGCGGAACGACTCCATAGTCTCCTCGTCCTCGTGCTGGTCCATATCTACGTACTCAGGATCGAGCAAATATCCGGTTCTCTGCAGTATCGTGTAGCCGTAGTCCCAACGATAACGATGAATGGAGACGATCTCCTGCTTCAAGGCTTCCAGACAGGGCGCGTCTTCCACATCCATGTCCCAAGGAGGGTTCTCAGGGTCAATGTTCACTGCCTTCAACGCCTCCTGCACCTCGAACTTGTGATATTGTATTTTGGAAGCTGTTGGCAAATCGGAATCAGAAAAAACGTAACAGTAAAACTACTGGCCTAAGGAAAGCCAAGCACATGTCGATCTGCGTTGGGAAGAAGAGATCCCCCAATATGGCCTGGACCTCCTAGAACTGCTCTAACAGTGTCGCACTCTCTGGGGTCGCTCTCTGGGAACGATTGCCGCGGACGTATTCAGCTACTCCACGTGAAGAAATATGCCTGCATATGGCGTCATAGCTCTTTTTGAAAGAGTCCATGCCATAAAACACTGTGCCCATACGTGTTCCTGCAGGCACGCTCAACATGCTGTCGCTAATCTGCTTGAACTCAGCGAATGGCTTCTGGTGGTGCAGGATAAACTTTCGAACTGTGTGCACTTTGCTTGCCACCTCCTTGAAAAAGGGGAGCTTGCAAAAGTCGCCGATCTCTAAGCTTCCGACGTGTGGTTCACAGGGGCCAACCACCACCCAAGGGCACTCCTCTTCAATAAGAGGCCAAGAACCACGCGTCGCATTGTCCATCAAAATTTGGACAGTTTTGAAGGGATCAGGCTGACCTCAGATGTAGCCGGTGACCTGGTTCGCGATAAACCTCTTATCCTTCGTGTGCCCAGTGCAATCCTTGGCCAAAATAAACTCGACGCACTCTGGGGAAACGTCCAAAAGATTGTTCACGGGTCTCTTAGCACCGTCAGTGGCCCCATCCGAAACTACAGTGCTACCAAATCGCTCGACTGGGCCACGAAATGATACAACCTCTGCGTGCACTCTATTCCGCTCTTGCTGCAACATAGGTCCACTCACACGTCGACGATCAGGGGTAGTGTATGCGTCACCAACCTTCGCGACGGTCTGCAGAGCCACTTTCATCGATTTGCTGTCTAAAACGTTGGGAGCAATGTTATTTAAGTACAGTGCGCGAGCGAGCGAAACATCTGCATCTGTCTGAAGTGCTTTCTGTCGAGCGTCCGGAATGACTGATTGCCGTCGCTTCTTCGCGACCTCACCAGCAGAAGTAACCCGGTCAAGCCCCGCCAATTCTCGCTTCTTTTATTTGATTCGTTCGCCCTCTTCCAAGAACGCAGCGCATCGTGCTGAGGCATTGGCAAACTGCGTTTTCCGTCCGGCATGCTCACTTTCGCTTTCGCCTTCACGCCGGCCACCCGCGCCCGCACATATATCTACTCCTATCCCGCGTTTCTGGCCGATGTGAGCAAGAATGCGTTGGGTCTGGGCAGCTAGCACTTTGGAGCAACACAGGCATTTGCACTAATCTTTCGGGGAACCTTTGTATCCTAGCGGGTGAAGTTCGTCTGTGGTAGGGTTCTTGACCACGCGTACCAACCACCATACAAACTCCGTGTTCTCGCATGACTTCTTGTTGTTTCCAGACATTACACTTATTACTAGATATTAGGGTAAGTCAATGTTGTGCCGTGCTGCCGTTTGCTCGAGAGCTCGAGAGGTCTAACACTCTAACTATTGAGTAGCTGGATTCGGAAGACTCTAGACGGTGTCGCTTTGAAAGGTTGTCTTGAACCTCGAGTCGAATTTTCAATTTTCGATTGTTGACACCTCTCAGGGCTCTCGCTCGCTTAAGTATGTAACGTGGTTTAAGTATGTAACGTGCACCTCCCCCACGACTAAACGTACGTTTAAACGTATTGGGGGGGTCACGACTAAACGTCGCCCGCGTTTACGCCAACCTAGCCACTGCTCCCCCCCTAGGGGGGATGGCATCCCCAGAATCTAGAGAAAAAGCTAAGTGCTAGGCAATAAAAACTCTAGAAGGTGGAGAAGCAGCCATGGCCGGGTGAGTGGAGGGGTGGCTGAATCTGAGCGGTGGGGAGGGAAGTCGAAGAATTAAAGGGGTTTTTGGAGACGTTGAGGAAGGTGGCCAGGGTGGGCGGGGGAGAGGGGGTGGCGGGGGAGGGGAGGGGGACGGCCCCTCCCCTTGGGGTCTCGTTGGGAGCCGGGAGTTTTACACTGCTACGATAGTGCCTGCAACCTAACCTAACCTGTGACACGGCGGACCAGTCCTAGGCAGGCATGCTAGGGGGCATACTGTATCGCTCCCATCATTCTGGTTCTTTGCGTTGTCCAACATGTTTCGGTTTGCGCCACCTTTTGCCGCCGTGTGTGCATCGGGTGGCCGCAATATTTCACACCATATGTACACTGATCCAGGTTGTGCCACAACCATGGGTTTGCGGTTTGTTTCCTAGCGGGGAAAATCTTACAGTAGACGGCGCAAAGCTGCTTTCCTTCGGCGCCAGCAGCAGAATATCACTACAGTACTGCGGACGGGCATGGGCATGTGATGGGCATGGTATACATTCCGTTGGTCGTCGAATATTCGGTTTTGATGCCGATTTTCGATCAAGATTCGACGCGTTATGTCACGATTGAAGCCTGAAGATGTTGCGCTGCCTTCACAGTCGAGTTGAGTGAGGAAAAGACTTTCGCTCTTTTCGCAGTCTAAAACACTCCGCAGGCTGTTTCCAGCGAAAAAGTGCCCACTGCGGTGATATATTGCACAATGCTAACGCACTCGTTATGCATTGCGTAATATATCAGTGTGTTAAAATGAGTGTTCATAAGAGAAAGTTCCACTCCGCGTCACGGATGATGCTCATTCGTGACATGAGTGGCGCATCCCGTGATGACCCCTCCGGACCGCTCCGGAAAAATTATCCCCACGCTAAACCAAAAATGGTCTTTAATGGTCCACGGCTTACGCCTCCTATGATGCTATGAAGAAGGCTGATACTTTACTTCAGCACTTCATCCCTCATCATTCCCGATTTATACGCGCGTTTTGCTATTGGCATCCGCTAAGCCCCTCCACTTTGAGCTCGCGGTTCTCACACCATCCGAGCTCAAATGGAGCGCTGAAACGCACAGTGTATGTGACAAGTCCTAAGTTAAAAAATATATATCATCTGAAAAAGACATTAGACGAGGGAATCTTGCAGCGACAGCGACAACTCAACGCAGGCTTGTTTTAAACCTAACTTGCGAACGAAGCTGAGTGAAGCTTGCGGGTGTTCAGAAACCCGATGACACGTCCGATCGTCGAGAAAACGATGCATCGTGTCTATTCTGCGAAAGGCGGGTTAACCCGCCATAACACGTTGTTACGGCGGGTTACCAATACCTAGGCATTTCTACGATATCGCGCGCGTAATTGACTCCGGGCAAAAAGTAGGAACAACAGGCGTTTATCAACCTTCAAAACTACCCCCAAAAGGTTGACAGAACGCCACACATTTTGGGCTGAGGATTGGTCTATACCGATAGGGAAGTGCTCTAGATCGAAACTTAAGGTCACAAAACATAAAACTTCCTTCAAATATTGTCACTTAGTGCCTTGGGACCACCACGTAGCCTACGCGGAGCAACAATAAACGAAGTTAGGGATTAACCCGCCGTAATTTTCGGACCAACCCGCCCTAACTTTGAACGCCATTTCAGCCCGGTATACCCATCCAAGTAGCAGAAATTAAAGTTTCCACACACAAAACTAACTACAATCAACATTACCAAGCATGGGTTTTATGCGATATCTCGAATTATTGTGGATATTAGAGTAGTGCTCGAATATCGCTCTTAGGTATTGTTAACCCGCCCAAAAATTAGTAGAATAGACAATCGTGTGTTCATGCTGTAAGCCGCAGTTTATCACACATTTCACCACTTAACTATGCGTTAACGGTGGAGATAAATATGCCTTTTTATCCGGATCTGACGGTCGCAGATTTGATATTCGACGACCACGAACGGAATGTATACATGGGCATACAGATCGATGACGCGGCAGGGGTATCCGGATCGGCATCGGCACGGGCATCCATTGGCATCCCGGCATATGCGTGTCATGTCACTGTTTGTTCAACTGTGTCATGCATGTCACCGGGCGCGGGTGGATTTGAAGACGAAGAGCCTAATTTGAGCAATTTCTTTCCGATAGGCATAGCATGACTCTACGGTCGTCACAGGGCAAGGGGGATTTGGAAATTCCTCTCTAATAATTAATTCAAATAATAAAAATTAATTAATTAGGAATTAATTAATTCAAATAATAAAAATTGTTGCCACTGGGCTATCTCACAATTTCCCCTTTGAAAAACACACTTGAAAACCAAGATTTTCAAATATGGTCCCGTCCCCCCTCTTTCCAGCGTCGACAGGCCCCCACCGTATCGCCCCTTTTCCGTCGATGTCCCCACGATCCCAACCTTCCCGATGAATCTTTGAATCATGAATGGCGTCATCGTCACCATATTGGTGTCACTTTAATGCCCTCCCGTCTCCGACGGAGGGCCCATGCGGCGTTTAAAGTGTCGTCGTGGAGTACGTGGTCACACTTTTGTGATCAGGTAGGTGGTCGCCAGGTTTTACGACATGCGACGCAGTCCGCAAAGCTCCCAGAATGAAAGTTGGTGACAGTGTCATGAGCGTTGGGAATTATACACAGGAGCTCGCAGAGCTCGAGCTCCCAGAGTGCAAGTTGGTGACAGTCTGAGACAGTGTCACAGGACACGGTGACGATGACGCCCGCAAAGCGTTGTCGTTGTCGTCGCGCGCGTCGTCGACACTTTGTGTTCAGATAGGTGGTCGCCAAGTTTCACGACATGTGACGCAGTCTGCAAAGCTCCCAGAATGCAAGTTGGTGACACAGTCACCAAAAAAAAGGTGTACTTACGGGGGGGTGTATCACTGGGCGCAGTTAAAAACAGAGGTACGCGAAAAAAAAAGGACTGCAAAAACGGACATAAATTGCAAAACGGTCACGATTCTGCAAAAGCCGACACTGGCGCGTCAGACGGAAGTGAACGAGTCAGTCAACGATGAAAACAACGACACGATATGACATGGAAACTAATGACGATGATGATGATGACGGAATAGCAGTGCGACGATGAGAGCGTGACATAAAATTCTCGCCCGAGAATTCCAAATTCTCGCCCGAGAATTTGGAATTTTCGGGCGAGAATTGAAATGACAACCGCTGTGGTCAACGTTCCTCGGAATTCATGGTCGCGAATTTCAGATTCATGGTCATGAATTCTAAATTCATGACCATGAATTTCCGATTCATGGTCGCGAATTTTTAGCTTTCGCGAATACTGCACGTCGGATCAACTTTACATTCGAGCGACACTGACCCAGAATCCCAGATTCGATCCCCGCCCCACGCAGAAATCGAACTTATCGCGAAAAGTGTCAGTCCCATTTAGGCAACCTGTAACTTTAGGCAACCTTTAACGAACTGCTTGCTGGCTGCTGTTTTTTTCAATATAATATATCGACGTCGTAGTCGATAATATTCGTATTTTTGTAGTCGTTTTCCGTCCTTCCCGCCGTCCGTCCGCTCGCAATGGCTGAAGCAGTTCAAGAATGGGGCCTTGAAGTACCGACGGTACGTGCGTTGCGTGGTGTTTGAGTGTGCGTTTCTTGAAATGTGAAAACTCATCATCCTTTGCAACGAGTTGTTTGCGGGCCCAAGGTCGGAACACTCGTTTGCATTCATAACTTTGCCTGCGGATCTAAGATCGAGGCACACCATCCACTAACTATACCACCTGCGGACCTAAGGTCGAGGTGTGTTTCTTTCTTCGTTCGCGTTGTTGTACCATTAGCGAGCGAGGTATTAGGGTTTCGTGTGCGAAGCGCGAAAATCATGCGGAAGCGCTGCTCAATTTTTTGAAAATTAACGGTTTGGCTTTATGTGCAGGGTTTGCCTATGACCTCAGGCCCCGTGGGAACCCAAGAGCAACACCATCGAGAACTAGCACGACTCGCGGTCGCCCAAGGTCGTGTTCCTCTTGTGTTCCTCACCCAAGATGAGCGCGTGAGCTTCGAGGAAGGAAAGTTAGCTAAGCTTTTACGCAGATACCTGGTTCATGATACGAAGGATAATTTTGTTCTCTTGGTGGCCGCAAATGATGCGAATGGTTCGAAGGTTATTGGGGTGATGATCGTGGGTCCATTTTTCTCTCTACGAGACCCTGTTTATGCCAATCTAAGTCCATGGTCACCAAACGAATATAAAGGGCTCCTCGAGGATCGGCGTAAATTGATGAGCGCAACCCTCAAAGAAAAGGAAATTGCTAAATGTTGGGGAAGTGTGTACTTCTCGCCCATCTCGTGCCCAATTCCTTCCTACGCATTTCAAGTTCAAATGATATTCGTGTTGCCGCAATTCCTACAAACCAGGCTAGCGTTGGAGTCCCATGTGACGTCCCTTTTCAATAACGGCCATATCTCCAATGACGGTCCGAATCTCAAGCTTCTTGAAGGAATCGCTTGCTTGCTAGAGCGCGATACTTACAACAAGCGCGAGACTCGGCCGTTCGAAGCCGTGTATGGTCCGGTCGAGCCTCCGTTGTCTCCATTGGGCCTTGAAAAATTCAACCTGTTGTTTTTTGGTGGGGCCCCTTCGATGCCTAGCAAGACGTTCGCACGAAGCCTTCCCACCTTACTAAATGACGAGTTTCTCACCCTTGTGCCTTCCAAGGATCTTTTCCATGATCTTGGAAGTGTGCGCGTTGCCTCTAGGTACTCCCAAGCAAATTGTGGTTTTTTGCTTGAGTACCTACAAAGCAAGGCTAGGGAATTCTCGGGTGGGAAGGAATTCGTTGCTCCAATCTCATTTTGGTTTGGGAGTGCGGTGTGTGACGTGGCTACCTATGGCCATCCGGCTTGTCGATGGCCGATGTGCAACCCCCCGATGTCGTCATGGCAAGCTTGATGTTGCTTGCGGTGCAAGAGGCCAATCGTGGCCTCATCCCACTAACCCCCTTCCAAGTCAACGCGGTGCAAGTCCACATTCTACCAAAGCCCCACACTTTTGCTTCGGTGAAGGTGGATTTCACTTTCAACGACGAACTCCGTAAGGATTTACTTTTCAGTGATATCCAGCGGGTGATCCTCGTTGTTTTTGACACCGTGGAAGGTGAGCCACTAACTTCGGACGTCTTGTCCGCGGGGACACCGCCCGAGTCAACCGTCGGTGGGTACACTATTCCCTCCAAGCTAAAGCCACCTCCGCCACCACCAAAGGTAGAGCTTCTCTTTGAGGGTGTGCAGAAGTTTTCTGTTGGGAGTGGAGAGCTCCTGGTGTTGGGTGGTGATGTTGCCTCTAAGGGGTTCAAGATTTTAGCCGGGAAAAAGCCCTTGGGTGTCCGCGGTGTTTTCATTTTCCACATGTGGAATTCGGCCACACTTGTCCACACGAATAGATGCCTCAAGAGGAGTGCCGACGAGATGATTAGACCAACCATAGACTAAGGCACATTTTTTTAATGTATTATTATCATAGAGTCTTCCTTATCATATCTTAGACCGATACCCTATTATTTGTGTTTCACTTATGCTATCACAACAAACAATATATCGTTGTGTTCGTCTATAAAAGCCCTTTATGTATGCAAAGTTTCATTCGAAAAGACCTCGTGACTCAAAAGTTATTCACGGTCAAGATACCCTATTATTTACGGCTCGTATATAGCCACAAGAAATGGGTATCAGATTTTGGGTTCCAAACTACTAAACCCTGGAAAACGTACCACATACATCAAAACACAGCCATCGAAACTTTTTCCACTTGCTGACCTAAGACAGGAAATGAATGAGGAATTATACTTACACGCTCTCCCGGAAGCTAGCATGTACCGACCATCAAGTTCAAAAAAGAATACCATTGCTGTGACCGCTAAACCCGAAGTGGACCATGTCACGGGGACAATTAAATATCCCAAACTCCAATATGTCCAAAAGAAAGAGTTTTGGAAACTTTTGGCCTGGCACCGCCTTTCCAACAAAGCAGTCCCATGCTCACTTGCGGAGTACTCGAATAGGGCACACGATATTCATGAAGCACTCAATGCATGTAAGTTTGAATCGGGGGATCCTAAAAACTGCTACGTAATCAGAAGAAGCCTCTTAGATATTTTGGTGGATGACAGGAACCTTGACAAAAACGGCTGTGAATTTTTCTCAAACCCACTAAATGCCCATCCTAGAATTCACTCGAGAAGATGCATACCCACCACAAGAATGAAAAAAGCCCTCAGGCCCTTCTGCCATCATGGCAAAATTGGCTTTGATGGTCTCGCTTGGGATGCCTACGTGGATCCGATAACAGGCATTGGCAGAATCGTTTATGGAAATCCCCCCTTTGATGGGAAAGAAAAGGGCAAATCTTCGGCGGTTATGACTACCTTGGAAATGGGACATAAAGCGGCCAACACCGTCCCTGGATTTTCAGGAACATGGATTCTTCCGCTGTCTCCCAAAAACCAAAAAAGATGGTTCGATAAAGGTTTTAAACTTGTTTTTAGATTCCCGCATAACACTATTCCATTTATCCCACATGGCTATTGGACGGGTGATGACCCCTACGTTCTTCCAGGTGGTGGATGCTATAAGGATGACTTTTCGGATGTTGTTATCATAGCTACTGTATAGACAGTGCACCCAGTGATACTCAACCAGCCTTTGACTGGAGGCCTACACAGAAAAGGATTGCCAGATGGTTCCTTAACGTCCTACCCAAGTCCAGAGTCACGAAGAAGAGGCTAGAATACACAGGAGTCAGCCCTGATATTTGGAATGAAGTTCTGAACGAAAGCGACAAAGTACTTCCCTCTTCGCTTTGCCCATGGCCCACTCAAGACCCTCCTTATCATCAGAGTGATATTGAGCCTTATTATGGTGGTCACCACGGCACGACAATCGCAAACGCAAATTCCAAGCCCTTCATAAGCACCGTGAAATGGCCCAAAGTTCTTACACTCATGGGATACCTTCCTCCTCTTTTTGGTATTGTCCTCAACACGATAGGTGTTCCCCGTGGCAAGATTAAACCTCTCCTTAAAAAACTTTCAAGAATTTGTACAGTAATACCTCACATTTAATAAGGAAATGCTAGGTTAAGGAAGCCAGGTTTTCGGGGGGGGTCGGAAAAATGCGGAAAAGGCTAGGCTAACTTTTTGGTTACAGTGTTAAGGCCGTAACGAAACACAGTGTTAATATAAGGAACCCAGTGTTAAGCGTTGAGGCTGGGG
>LGRX02018648.1:1962-22252 GCA_001247695.2 Cymbomonas tetramitiformis | reverse complement strand
TACTATATGCAGCAGCAGAGGCCGGCATCCCCTTGATGACTACTATATGTTGCAGGAGAGCCCGGCCGATCCCCTTGATGACTACTATATGCAGGTATTCCAGCGCAACAGTACAAGAGGAACAAGCGAGCTTGAGAGAGCATCCGAGATCGAAGCACCAAAATGGTGTTACGTTCAGCAAGGGGTGATGATTTTCAACGGCATGCTGGACTCTTCAGCGCATGTGCTCATAAGACGATGCATGATGCTCATAAGACGATGCATGTGCTCACAAGACGATGCATGTGCTCATAAGACGAGCATGATGACCAGCGGCGGCTGTGGAACACGTATTGATATGCGTGGAGTTTAGGACGCACCAGCATACGTTGACTGGGGGAATGCCGTGCACAAGAATTTGCCGCTCGCCATCGTCAACTCCTCCGGTTCTCCATCAGCTGCGGAGCAGATAACATCCGCAGTCAATAATCTATAATTATAAGTAAAAAACAACTGGGTGCTGTTTCAGACAGGTGGTGTCTTGATGATAGTCGGATTTGTAAAACTTCCAATCATCACATCAGAATTAAAGTATATACAGCTATTTTAGCTTACCACTGAGCCTCAAATTGAGATTGTTTAAAGAGAGATAGAGAGAGATAACACCGCGCATCATGGGTGTTGGGATTTATCGTCACTTCGGATTCACTCCACACTTATTACGTGCATATGGCGAGCACATAGCGTACATACGAAAGTGTTTTATAAGAACTATCTATCAATACCCGACAGCCTGCTCATCACTTTGCGCTCCTTTCGTTGCTTCCGCATCCGTGTTGCAGGCAACATCATGTATTCGTTACCGGGGATATTGTGAGGCCCTATACTGGCATTGTCCCTGACACCGTGGCCAACTAATGGAGAGCGATTTAAGATGCACGCGCGTGGTCACTATCAGTGTCCTCACTTGCACCATACTACGTGACGCACCGAGTTACATATTGATGCATACCAAGTTACCAAAATGGCAAACACATCGCGATATTGACACTGAGCTTCCATCATGTCAGGGGAACTTGAGAATGCTGCAAGGGGCTTCGATAAACGAATCATCAGACAAAGTAAGCGGATATATGTACATCATATATAATTGTTGTAGGATGGTTTGCACTGTACATACTCTTGGACAGATATAATTATATGCTGATGCGCCACTTTGTAGCACTCCTAAGGTGCATGCTTCATGAATGCGTGGTTGATTTATTTGAATTCAGTGAGCGGACGACATAGATGGCGATATGCGAGTTTGCCTTTATTTTAATGAGTGAGCGGAGTGTATAAACAATGATGCGCACCGTTTTCCCCAACCACGAGCGCGGCGCACGTCGGGAAGCCGAGGCAAGGCGCGTTGACATCGGAGCTGCTCGGGCAGGTCAAGTGCGTGCGCAGCTCGCGGCAGCAGTTCACGGCCTTGGAGTAGAAGAACCACACCGCGAAGAGCAGCATGCAGATGAAGGTGTTGGCCTGCACCAGGATGCGGTCGGACCGGGTGAACGGCTCTGTTGCTGTGACCAAGAAGATGGCCGTGAGTGGATGCGCTTTGACCACCCGGATGGCGCCACGTTTGAAGGAGGTCCCCAAGGATTTTGCAGGTTTCGTCGCCTTTTTATCGGACTTTATAACTCGGCCAAACCTTTCCCGAAACGACTGTGTTCTGGTTTCCATTTCGTTCTGAGACAGCGGCTGGGAGGTGTACATGTCTGCGATGTGTGTCTCGTGATCATCCTATAGCCAAACATGCCCCTCCCACGCCCACCTCTTAGTCACCTGTGATAATGATGTGAATGTGAGAGAGCGCCGCGTCCTGATAATTATGAAACGCGTGCCTTGCGAATGATGATTATTGTATTCATGGCCAAGCGTCATTATGCCGTACTACTGCTTTTGGTAAGAGGGGGATGCAGTGAGATTAACCACAAGTAGGGGGATTTAGCGCAACGCCCCAACCATACTTAGAACATAAAGTGCCGTATACGTGCAGGGGTTACGAGTGTTGTGATTTGTAAACATAATAAAACGGGGTTCCCCGAAACCCCAAAAAGCAAAATGCATCAAATGGACGAGCGCGTGCGCAACGCACCCGCACGCCGTAGATGCAGTGAGTGTTGGAAGCAGCCGATTGGAGGATCCCCACAGCATGTTTCCAGATGCAGTGAGTGTTGGAAGCAGCCGATTGGAGGATCCCCACAGAATGTTTCCAGATGCTTCTGCTGGCAATGGCATGTATCAACAATGCAATAATGTGTAAAAATGGGAAACCACTAAAATAAAACCCTGTCAACTAATTAAAGTGACACTGCAACCCTAATATGCAGCCTAATACAACCCTATATACTATATAACCCTAATACGCTCCTTCATCTTCATGCACGTGATTGTTCACTGAGCCCCCTCCTTTTCATAATATACCAGGAACCGTTGTTAAGGTGGCTAGAGGTGGGGGAGCATGGATACCAGCACAAATACGCAGCGGAACAGGAAAGACTGGGCCCCCTCAGGACAACAGCAGGGGCGTTCGTCGATGACCTGCTCATACTATGCCCCACGATTTTCCACATGCGAGCTCAGCTGCACAAACTGCAGGCATTCTCACAATGGAGTGAACTCAAAATTAACCTTACCAAGTCAGCCATAACCGGCATAAAAAATGGGGTTTCCATACCCGAGCAACTCCATAAAGACCTCAAAATGGTGGGGGTGGACGGTAAGCTAAGCCACTTCAAGATACTCAAACCAGACGACACATACAAATACCTGGGAGTACTACTGGCATTCACAGGCAGGTGGGACAAGGAGAAAGAAGCTGCTAGGGAAGAGATGAACCACAGAATACAAGCACTACTGCGCTCCCCACTAACGCCGGACCAAAAAGAATACTCCCTTCACTCTGCAATACTGGGGAAGTTCAGGTATGGACTGCACCTAGGGCTCTACACAGCGGGCGAAATAGACGACTTCAACAAAATAATAGGTGGGGCCACAAAGAACATACAAGGCCTGCCCCGCAACGGAACGCCAAACATTTTCACCACGCAGGAAAAGGAAAGGTTCGGCTTGGGCATGGTGCCACTCCAGGCAGTCTACGCCCAGTCGATTTGGAGCGGACTACTGGAGGCCATGCACAGTGAAGAGGACAGAGGAGCAGTACGGGGCCCGGCGTGGAGGCAAATAAACCTAAAGTCAAGACTCAGAATGTCCCACGTCAGCAGGTCCACCAGAGGACTGGTAGAATACCACTGCACCGCACGCATGAATTGCACAGACCTCGACAAACTCTGGGGGGGGCACCAGACAAAACACAACACACTAAGAAAACTCAATGCCCTACTCAGATACAACATTACGCCCCAGGGGACGGAGGGGATGCTCAGACAGCTCCAAACCCCAACACCAAAGATAATGGAGCAGCTGAAAGGGGCGACCAGAAGAAAGTCTGACAAAGAGATGGAAGGAACAACAAGGAAAACGAAAGCAGGCAAAATAATTGATGGGGACCTACCGGCACCTCCAGACTGGCAGGCGATGTGCACAGACCAAACCGCCAGGCTCACAGTACCCAAGGACACGCCAACTGCGATAAATTTCACAACGTGCCTCAAACTATTCACACACTTCCCAGACCTAGCGTTCCTTACTACCCGGGATGGCCAACATGCGATTAGCCAGGTAAACGTCAGGGAACAATGCACAGATGCAGCCCTCAAAGCAGACCGCAGTGCCATAGCAAAAGGCCTGGCACACCTGTACCCATACCTATGCGAAGCCCAGCCTAGAGACATAGCGAAGCCGGGGGACTTTTATGATAGCAGCACAAACCGGCGGCTGAAGCAACAATACAGGAGTATACCCTGTGAGGGACCGCTGGACCCCCACACAATGCGAACCAACCTCCCGCGCCTCAACCCGGAACAGCTACGGGCTAAAATGACGGAATGGGAGGCGAGGCTGGTCCCCAGAGAAGAGATTCACAGGCAACTCTCCCTGCACCCGCTTACAAGGATTAACGAGACGGAGACTACCGGTCCAGTACAGGGGGAGGAGGAGGAGGCACCACAAGACCTCCACACGCGCCCGCAAACTAAATGGATAGACGAAATAGACCCCATGGCCGAAAAAATGGAGACAGGCTGCTTTGAGAAAGGCCAAACAATAGACAAGCCGAAGGAAATTGTAGCAGTGAGGACCCTACTCATTGACCCGACGGACCCCCACTCCCTAGTAACGCAATACAGAACCCAGTGGAGGCACTCGGAAGGAGATGACTCCTACTCATGGAGTACAAGGGAAACCATAACTGACTACCTAAAACTAGCTAAGCGGAGGGGCCAAAGCGCGACCACCTTCCCAAGCCTAAAAAGAAGGCTGCAAGCAAGAGGCACTCAGGTAACCCACCCCACAGGCCTCAGAGAAATATTGGCTAGAAGGCCGCACCTGGGGCAGGCCTGGCCCACGCTACATGCAGGAAACCTTTCCCTGGACCCAACAGAAACCAACCCAGAGCAAGACATTGCGGACAACAGAGAACACCACTGCCATTTACGGCTGGAGGGGGAGCTCGCCCACAGCTACCACAGAAACGGGAAATACATAGGCACCCTCACTAAAGAAAAGCTTCTCAGGCTACACGAGAGATACACCCAGGCAGTGGGTACCACACGCCACCAAACCCCGCACCAACGCGCACTGCGCATGGAAATGTGGGAGGACCATAAGATACAGGTCTCCACGTTTGAGGAAGAAATAGGGCACCTCCTCATTAGGTACTCAAGCAAAGAAGAAAAAGAGGAACGAAAAAAGAACCTACAGAACCACTGGACATTCCCTGCCCAGATGCAAAGGGCACTACAACAGGCGTTCGGAATTACCACCGAACTATTTGCCTCACCCCTCAATGTTCACCACAACACCACGAAATACTACGCCAAGTACGACAGAGACAAGGTGTTTGGGGCCAGGGGCTCAGCCTGGACGACAAACTGGATGAAATTGGGGGCCTACCAGTTCAACCCAGAATACACGCCACAGGACCTCAAAAAGGCGCTGGACTTTGCCATTGCGGCCACCACCACGCAAGACCCTGTGTTCGGGGTCGGAGTATACCCGACATATGAGAAGACCCCATACAGGAAACTATACAACGCACACGCAGGGCACTTAGTCCATGAACTGTTTGAAATACCACAAGGTAAATTCACATTCCTGCCCCCTGACCACTGGATGGGTGCTACTCACCAGCAAGCGAAACAGTGCAACTGGAACCTCAGGGTACTGATTGTTGCCAACAAAGCAGGGTGGCAGGCCCACTGCATGGACCCAGATGCCGCTGCGGACTGCATAAGGAACGCGCTCACAACTTGCCCGCAGAGTAAGGTCCGCACAACCACGGCCGTCGGACAGCCAAGGAGGGAGGCGAACCTGCACGACAGGAACGAACCAAACCTAGAAGGACGCACCCTCAGTGTGGACTGTGTGGTAGACACAAGACCATGGCAGCGATACGAACTCCCGGAGGTCAAGACAAAGGACATGACAAATGCAATGGGAAAAATGTGCAACACAGGACCACACTTACGAAATGACCTCTGCCCCCAGTGCTACAACGTACAGGCGGAAGTCGAAACCTGGTGGGAGAGCAGCCACCTCCATGTGGAAGAAGGACCAACCAAATGGGAACTCCTCCCCGGAAGCAGGGGAGGGAAATGGAACATACACCCCCCCACCATACAACAGGTGGTGGAAGCGAACACTTCACACACCAGGCTTACAAGACAGGCTGACGCCCAAACGATATGGGACAAGGTAGCGAGGTCAAAAGTTGTCAGATACCCCACTGACTTCTGGCCCGAACACGAACCAGGAGTCCAAGGGAGAAGATGGGAACTGGCAAGAGACCAAACAGAGGACCCCAAGGACCTAGTCCCCAGTGACATGCCAGCCCAACTGACATACCCCTCCCCTCAAAGAGCACACGAGGCAACCTCGTACCTATACACTGACGGAAGCAAAAGGGAGATTGAAACAGAAGAAGGAGGCAAAGAATGGGCCTCGGGGGCCGCGGTATGGGACCCCAGGTCAGGAGAAGGGGAGGCCCACATGATTCGGTGGGAAGGTGAGGACCAAGAGGTGAACAGAGCCGAACTTCTTGCCATACAAAAAGCAGTGACGCTCCCGCCGCCACCAAGTGGCAAAGGACTCACCATCTGCACGGATAGTGCCAACTCCATTAGACAACTGGAAAGCATGAGAACGAAACCCCACAGCATGGAACACCACAGACAAAGGGACCTCCTGTATGCCATTCTGGTCAATATTGAGACACTGGTAGCAGCGGGGCACACCGTCTCACTACTGAAAGTCAAAGCACACACGGGAATTGCGGGAAACGAAAAAGCCGACGAGGCGGCCAAGCAAGCCTGCACCACAGGGACCCTCACGGAAGCATGGGATAATGACGAAACAATAAAAGTCAAGCCCATGGTACCAGACGGGGACTCGGACAGCAGGGAGCTGAAAGGAAAACTGGCGGTACAAAAGTATGTAACTACACTACTCCGCGAACAGCAAGCCCAGGGGAACAACAGACTCTCAGCAAAAATGACCGAGCTCCAGGGGGAACCCGCAACCTGGACCCACCAACTGAAAACAGAGCACATTTTCAGGTGGGAGGCGCACCATGACCAGGCACAACAGACTGAGGAGGAACAAACGATAATGCGAGACCCGATGCCCAACCAACAGCAACGAGCCGACCAGACCCGGGATGAGGAAAACAGGCAAATAAGGGCCATGATGGAACAGCAAGAGGAAGAAGAAATGCTACTTATGCAGGAAATGCAGGAGCAACAAGAACACTGGGAAACAGAGGGCAGAACGGACCACACCCGGGGAAGCGACCCCAAACCTGCAGAGGCACCACCCCAACCCTCTGAAGAGGAAGAGATATTTGAAGGGCTCAACGAGCTCGCAGAGAAACTGGAAACGCCCCAAGGGGAACAGAACGATGAGGAAATCTTCGGAATGCTCAATGAACTCATTGAACAACAGGAAGCGCCTGGAGGGGAGCTGGCAAATGAAAGACAAGCTCACCATGACAGGGTCGCGGAGGAGTCCAGAGTCCATGCGATGATGGAGGACCCGATGCCAAGAACAAGATGGAACCAACGAAAGCACGACATGACACACAGTAGAATAAAAAACAGGAATGGCCCCCTGGTCAAAGAGGGCAAGGCCACCGAAAACTGGCTGAACAAAACGATGGGGCACCTCAAGGGAGACAAACCACTACACTCCATAGCGAACGGCTTCTGGAAACGAGCCACCTATGCGGCACGGAAAACAATACTCAAATGCAGACTGAGAATACTGCCAGCACAAGACTACGAGGCGGCGAAAAACTCAGCCGGAGGGAGTGGAAAGTGCACCCTGGAAGGATGTGGACACAAAGGGGTGGACTACGCGAAAGGCTTCCTCATGAGAGTAGGGCACGCCCTAGGTGGATGCAACAACCCACAAATGCGAGGAATGTTCTCGGACAGGGCAGACGCCCACGCGGACGAACTGAAACACATACTTGACCACCATAGAAAAGGGGGGTGCAAAGTCCTCGCCTACACCGGAAAAAAGAGGGACCCAGGGGTTAAGCCCAGAGTACTCCCAAATTACATACTCACCAGAGGGCAATGCCGACACGACGGAAAGGACAACCCAGGCAGGAACGATGGACCCGACACCATACCGAGCTTTGTGGACATAGTCATGATAGAGGGCCTGGAAGACCTAGAGGACGGGTGGGAATGCACACAACAGGAAGCACCAGCGAGAGTCAAAAACCTACACCTCATTGAGGTGGCCCACACTGACGACGAAAAATGGGGACCCAAGCTCTTAGAAAAATACATGAAATATGGACCACTGCTACAGCTACTACGTAGACACGGATTCCGTGCCATACTCCATGTCTTCGCAGTGGGCAGGACGGGAACGGTGTACAAACACAACCAAGACATACTCGAGCAACTTGGACTCAACAGAAAAGAGGCCACACAGGCACTACAAAAGATACACGACCTGACAGCAAACTATGCACACAGCACCTACCAGCTATACAGAAGACTCAGACAAGAAAAGCAAGAGGATGAAAGAGATGAGAACCACCCAGTGTAAATTGTCCCATTAAGGCCGCCACTTGTGGCGGTCCGGCCCAGAGTAGGGCCGGGGAAATTAATTTACTCATACGCCCGACGGGCGTGGTTTTTTCTTTTTCTTTTTCTTCTAATATGCAGCCTAATACAACCCTATATACTATATAACCCTAATACGCTCCTTCATCTTCATGCACGTGATTGTTCACTGCGGAGACTTACCGTTCACTTATGCATGTATTCGCCTGCAATATTCTCCAGATCTGGAAGGCAACTCTGCAGGGCGGGATATTCTTGGCACTGCCGGGCAATGTACTCCTCCGATTTGCTTTGAATAGTGACGTGGTTCCAAGTTGGGTCGTCGGGATTCTCAATCCAGGTGAAGGGAAAGGTCCTCAAGCGCTGCACGACCAACAGCGTTGCCCATACATCGTGTGCCACCGTATATGACGAACCCGGTGAACCATGCCTCGTGGGTGCTGAGCTATTTGACGTGTTGTTCAGCGTTTCATCGAGGGCAAGGGCCTCTAGCAGCTGATTGGGCATGCTTTCCTCCAGCACCGCTGGATCAAATGGGGCCACAGGATTGATCAGCAAGTCTTCCAGCGGCCTCCCCGACTTGAGCACCGTAGCCAGGTAGATGGTCATCTTGTACGAGCCGTCGGATCGCTGCAAGAAAATCAGGTTCCACAGATGACTCCGCTGATACCACCCGACGGTTCCGATGGAGTCTATGAGCACCTTGAAAGTGTTGGCATACCTGCCATCCACAACAGCGCACCTTACATCATCAGCACTGCAATCCAGGAACTAGCTTGCACCCAGCGAGTTGCAAGCAGAAAAGTTACCACAGAAGTCGGCGTCTTACATGCATACAATGCACACACAGAGCGCAGCTGCGAGTGAGTGGGCTGCGCGCATGCTACATCAGCAATGTATGCGATTCCCGCTAATTGCATGAGTAACTTTTCAGGCGTGCAGAGTTGATGTGCGACGGGATTGCACACACTGAACGGCATGAGATCGGCCAACAAAAGCCAGCCCATCATCATCCCAGTGGATGTGAAAAGCAAATCAAGAGCAGGGCGGGGCCGTGACAAGATACCACAAACGCATACATATTCCCAACCCAAATGCAAAGCAGCATGGAAAGATGATACGATGTGACCGATCGTCGCCAAACAACTGTTGGTCTCTGGGTTACGGAGTAAGCGGACCCTGCTGGCATGCCCCCCAGTGGCTCCCGGTCGATGGATGGGACCTGTTAGTCCATGGTTATGTCATGAATGCAGTCACACCACACAGCATGGACACCCCATGTCAAAAAAAGAAAACATGCGGGCACCTAAGTGCTCCCCACAAAATTCAAGGGAAAACACAGAAGGTGTACATCACCACCTTCTGCCTCTCCTCGCAGCACGACAGACGAATCTACCGAGCTCTCCAAGAGGCAGTGCCCGCCAGAATGGCACCACAGGGATAACCGCCTCCCAAAACCCACTTCCACCCGGCGGCCGTCCCCGTTCACAGCGATCCGCCAGTACTTCATATCAAGGTCAAAGAACACAAGTCCCCCGGCATGTGTAATAACCATGAGCACTGTACACGGAGAGGGAGCTAGCGTCAGACGAATCCAAGACACTCCCAAAAAGCGAGCCGTAGACGAATCCCCGACGCACTCAAAGAGGCAGTACCCATCAGAAGGGTACCACAGGGACAGCCACATCCCATCATCCAAATCATTCCAGTGGCCGTCCCCGTTCACAACGAGATGCCAGTACCCCATAAAGTGGGTGTCGATCACCAGTCCCCCGGCAGGTGAAAAAGCCCCAAGGCACTGGACATAAATAGAGCCAGCCGCAGACGAATCCCCGACGCCCTCAAAGAGGCAGTACCCGCCAGAAGGGTACCACAGGGACAGCCACATCCCATCATCCAAATCATTCCAGTGGCCGTCCCCGTTCACAGCGATCCACCAATACCCCATAAAGTGGCTGTCAACCACCAGTCCCCCGGCAGGTGAAAAAGCCCCAAGGCACTGGACATAAATAGAGCCAGCCGCAGACGAATCCCCGACGCCCTCAAAGAGGCAGTACCCATCAGAAGGGTACCACAGGGACAGCCACATCCCATCACCCAAATTATTCCAGTGGCCGTCCCCGTTCACAACGAGATGTCAGCACCCCATAACGTGGCTGTCAACCACCAGTCCCCCGGCAGGTGAAAAAGCCCCAAGGCATTGGACATAAATAGAGCCAGCCGCAGACGAATCCCCGACGCCCTCAAAGAGGCAGTACCCGTCAGAAGGGTACCACAGGGACAACCACAATCCCATCATCCAAATCATTCCAGTGGCCGTCCCCGTTAACAACGAGATGTCAGCACCCCATAACGTGGCTGTCAACCACCAGTCCCCCGGCAGGTGAAAAAGCCCCAAGGCATTGGACATAAATAGAGCCAGCCGCAGACGAATCCCCGACGCCCTCAAAGAGGCAGTACCCGTCAGAAGGGTACCACAGGGACAGCCACATCCCATCATCCAAAGCACCCAAGTGGCCGTCCCCGTTAACAGCGAGATGCCACAACCCTATGGCGAGACGTATTCCCGGTCAGCTATGATGGCCCGAACTCCCACCCATTCGGACCTGGCACAATGACACCGTCACGTAAGTCCCCCAGCTTACGCCTGACGCGCGAAATCCAGCAACCCGGACCTCGTCTATCATACAGACCGGGCCTCTCCACCATAAAGCGCCGCAAAAAGCCCCACAAACGCCTGCTGTGGTAACCCTTTTGTGTCATCCTGTGGAAAACAAACACTCAGACCCCAGCCTGCGTCTTCGTGGCAGTAAAGACCGTTATCATTGTCATGGTGATGTATAAATAACTGGTCGTATAAATGAACAATCGTGAGGCAGGCGTCGCAAGATTCATATTTGCCTTGGAAGAGCCTTTTCAAATCAAGCACTAGACAGTCGAAAATAGAACGTATAGCGACTCGCCAGCTTCCGCGCACCAGTTCAAGGCAGGAAGAAAGCGGGCGCCAGACGTCTGAGGCAGCAGCGTGTCAGCCTCCTGCTGATGCAGTTTGCAGTGAGCGGTCACACCAAGGCATCGGTTGTGCCGCGGCGGCTGATACACAGGGACGATACGTAATGCTTACCAGGGAAATGGGCGGTCGCAGGGCATCTGCCACGGTAGCTGGCTGGCCTGCGCGGTCTGCACGTTGAGGTCCTCCTTGCTCAGGATGGCGTTCATGCTCAGGAAGGCCTGCACGATAGCAGTGCCCAGCATCCGCTCCACCGGCAAGTGCCGCTTCTGCCACTGTTTATCTCTACTTCTACTCTTCATTTTAGAGAGCTTCCCGCCTGCGTTCGACAGAGAGGCAGTGCCTCGATGTTCGCCAACATCAGCATCGGCGGCGTCTTCGTCATCGCTGCATTCCGCCTGCATTTGCCGCGCTACCAATGCGCTAATCGATTTCCGCGAGCTCTGGTGGCGCATGAACTGGTTCATGGAGATGGACGTCTTGAGCACGTTGATGATGTTGGATGACATGAAGCTATTCTTACTGGAGAATCTATCACCCTTCTTCCACGAGGAAGGATATTTCCAGGAGAAGAAGTTGTGTTGCCCCTTCGTTGATGAACTCCGCCGCTTCGCTGATAGAGTCCACTTCGAGGACAGTGATTTCTCTGCATCTACGTTCCCTGATTGCCGCTGCTGGCTACCAGCATTGCCTTTGTGTGAGATCGGCTCGATGCCAACCCCGGCCATGCCCTCTGTGATGGCCTGAGGCGACGAATGGACTTCTCTGGTTTCGCTGCCAACTCCTGGCACTACCGCTTCTGAAACATCCAGCGAATCCATTGCATCCAGGGCCAGCTGCTCGAGATAGTTCAGAGGAATGCACAGCTGGAGTCGAAAGACGTTGATCCGCATTGTCTTGAATAGCGCCCTCGCATTCAACACCCTGATTTTCTTTCTGAAGATGGACATCTTTTGGATACTGGTACGAGATGGGAGATACGATGACCTCCCCTCATTGCTCGCATCATCGCCAGGCGGATCTGACTCGCCCACCGCTCGAAAGGGATTCCAATTCCGTCTCTTTTGGCTCGCAGGTTTCCGCAGCGTCACCATTCGCGCCGGATTATTGCGCCGGTTTATTCCTTTTCTGCTGCCGCTGTCATCATTCCTAGTGTCATCACTGCCGCCGTCGCCGCCGCGAAGTCGCGCTAGAAGGGTTAGTGTCGTAGCTGCACTCTGCCACAGCGACTTCTTGAGGGAGGGGCCCAAGCGGCGCTGATCTTGCTCCGCCGCGATGATGGAGTCGCGCGAGTCACTCTCTTGATGATTACTGGATGACATTGCACGATTATACCTCCCGGCGATCAAACCCACGATGCTGGCTTCGCTTTTATAGGTCCACATGCTCGTCAGTGTGTCTGCCGATTCCGCCGGCCTCTCAACTTGCGAGTGTTGAGCGCGCAAGGACGCGATCTCACTCAACGGGTATGAAGCGTCTGATTGAAATTTGCCAGGGCCCACAGAACCTGTGGCAACGTCAAGGAAGCAATCGGCCTTGCCCTCCGCCGCCAGGCTGCTACCATCGCAACAAGAGCTTTGCAACGCGGTGTAGGATGACTCTGTGACACTGGAGCTTTGCATCGCGGGGTAGTATGACTCTGTGACAGCGACACTGCCAGTTGTATGATGGGAACTGTCTTTATCGTTGATATTAGATGCCGCTCCCGCCTCTGCATGCCCTGCATGTGTTTGGTCATAAAAATCGTCCATGATGCTGGTGAGAAGCGCGTTAGCAGGCTGCTGAAGATGGGAAATAGTGCGCCATAATGCCATGCATTGGTTGGTAATATATGGTTGGTTGCCATAATGCCATATGTGCGGAAAACTTCTATGCTCTCTGAGAGTAGAGGCTACGGTTGCATGTTTTCTCAACGGAAATGGAGATGGAGATGGAAATGCAGATGGAGATGGAGATGGAGAGCTCAGCCTACATGTGGGCATACTGTCAGCCGCTTCATCAGCCTCCACGTGGACGATACGTGATGCCTGCCACTCAGAACTTATCAATATTGGCTGTGAAGTGACAATTGTGTCGCGTGTTGTATGATTCTTTGCTGGCACATGTCCGGTTTGCTGGATCGGTGACTTTACCACTGCCTCTCTATCGCGGCTGGCATCCCAACGTCCGGCATACTGGCCAACTGATACTTTGAGCTGCTGCTGCGGATGCGAGTGAGGAGATGATGAGCAGGTCATACCATTTGTGATATGACAAGCCATTCCTGAGTTGGTGCCGCAAACGGCATTGTTGTCACCATTTCGATTGCAGATGTCTGCATCGAGGCCGTCGACTGAATTAACATCGACTGCATCCCCGGCGTCCACCGGCTGAACTGCCGTGTCTCCGAGTGGCTGCCTCGTCTGCGCACCTGGAAGCTGAGTGCCGGCAGACGTAGCGTCATCAGCGGCGGCGGCGGCGACCGCAGCAGCAGCAGCAGCACCACCACCACCACCACCATTACCACCACCACCAGGGGCATTTGCGGGCGTATCTATTAAAGTATCGCTCGCGTATGCACAGTTATCTGCTGCACGTACATGCCCCAGTTGCTCGGTCGGTGACTTCATCATCACTGCATCTCTATTGCCGCTGACATCTGTCATCTGTCTGTCATACTGCTGGTCAGCATCCGCTAGTTCCGCTTGTAGCTGCTGCTGCGGATGCAGGTGACTGGATGAGCTTACCATACTCTTGGCGATATGACTGTCACCATTTTGACTGTGAGTGTCGGCGTCATCATCAAGTAGTGAAATGCCTGATACTGCATCCACGGTGGCTGCCAGCTGAGCTACGGCATCTCCGAGAGACTGCCTCCTTCGCGCACGTCCCCGAGTACTCCGAGTGCCGGCAGACGTGGCAGGAGAGCCCCCGCCGCCATCACCACTCCCACCAGCATGCGCGGGCTCATCGTCCTGATGTCGCATATTGCTGTTATCATTCTGCCGAGTATTGGTGGGGCTGTCCGAAGTGCCAGGGCGGTGGTGAGGATCGTCAACGTTATCCACAAGGCTCCAGCTCCACACGTCATCCAGTGACCGAAAGGTGCCGCCAACCGGGTTCACGAGTGTCGTCAAGAGCTGCATCCGCTCGCGGTTATGAAAATGGTTGGAGACGCAGAATAGCAGGCCCGCCCCGAGCATGAATATGGACAACACGCTCAAAAGAACGGCCGACTCTGCGATCCCGGCGATACTCAAACCCGTAGCATCAGTGCTGTCTAAGGTCTCCACCTTGGTTGGGAATCGCCTATTGCCAAAGCGCGTGCTCTGCGCAGCCGCAAAGTCGGTCAGGTGCGTGCACATGCACCCAAGCTGGTCCGTCCACACACAGCCGGGTCCCACAAACGCCTGTAGCCACCAATCCCACCAGCAGCCGACTTCGTTTCCTGGCTCTGAGATCCCGCATCCCTCCCCAACATAAGTGCGCAGGCGCTTGCTAGCCGATCCCGTGGCGAGAGCATCCTGTGCAGCAGCCTCGTGGTCCACCCACACCTCCCGGCAGTTTGCAAGAAGAGAGGTGTTCGTCAAACCCCAAGCAGCCTCCAGCAGACCCTCGAGCATCGATACGTTTGCCTCACGCCAGTACGTCGAAGTTCCGGCTGGGAGAGGGTTTGGCAGTGTTGTGCATCCTTCGGTGCTGTAATAGCCTCCGCCGGCCTCGTACTCTCCGCGTGTGCCTTCAAAGAAGAACACGCACTGATGAGCAGTGATGTGGGAATTTGTATGTGCACTATTTCCGTTGGCATTGTCTTCCCATGCTGCCCCCATGGGCCCGGTCATGGATGCAGTTTGCATATCCGCTCCCAGAACGTCAGACAGTGGCTGAGAACTCACTTCGTCGACACTGTTATTAGGCACACGGAAGGCAAGGGAGAAGGTGAATGCCTCTTCAAGGCCATGCACTCTGAGGGCGTCCTCCTCCCTCGTCCCATTGTACAACGAAATTGACGTCACGTCGGAACTCGTGTAGCCGCTCGTCAATTCGCCGGATGACGATAGCAGAGAAATACGTCTGCTGCTGGCTCTAGCTTCATCGCCGTCTTCACGTCTACTACTGCTGCCAGTGGTGGTGTTGTGCGGATCAATCATCGTGCTGACGAGTGCGGTGTACACCACACCTGACGATGCGCCAGGGTCCTCCAGGAGGGCACTTGCTAAGGAGCGCGGAAAAGCCACGACCACCCCGCTAGGGGATTCCAGCGGTTCGTTGAAGAGACGTGCCGCGTCCGAGGTCATGTCATCGCACTGCGCCACGGATGACACCGCGCTGGAGGCCACCATCGCCGGTTGCTCTCCCGGCACCATGTGCTGCATGGCGGAGAAAGCGATCCCGTGCATGACCGTGACCGCCGCAGCCACCTCGACGTTTTGGTCGCTGGTCCCTGCCACACTGTAGACTGCTCCACTCAGACCATCGGCGATGGCTTGGGCAGCTATTGTGCTAAGCAGCGGTGCAGTGCTGCTGCTGGGGGATCGTGACAATGCGTGATGCGTTTCACGAGTACTTGTCACGAGGGAGTCTCCGAGTGCTAGGACATCGGATCGAGATGCGACCGTGAGTTCTGCAGGCGATTGCGCGACGGACGCCATTAACTCTGCCATGCGGGTGATCGTGTCCGTGGACTTGGGCAGCAGGCTCGTCCACACCTCCATGCTCAAACTCATCATCGTCTCTCGCTGCGCCTGGCTGGCTCTCAGTCGAGCCTCTTTTTCCCTGGTCGTGTTCAGGATGCTTCCACCACCCCCAGATAGCTTACGGCGGTTATGATTAGCTTCGTCGAACAGAAGAGATCGGTGTCTCCTTTCACTCTCAGATGCTGAGCTGTTCTGAGATGCAGTGGCGGCATCGTTGAGCAGTGACGCCATGGACAAGACAGCATCGCAGGGATCCTGACCGTTCATCAACGCCTGGGTGGCACCATCCAGGGCATCTTCCACGTACCGCTCCTGCGCGGCTCCGTTTTGGATTGCAAGCGGCTTCACCGTTAGATTCTGCGCTGCTGACGTGGCCGCACCGAGAGAATCTTTCACAAACAGGTGGACAGTCACGAGGTTCAGGTGTTCCTCGATGCCAGATGATGCAAGGAGTTGCTGAAATGTGCCGGATGGCTGCCACTGTGTCAGCATCACAGGTGCGCTGCCACCCGAGGCGCCAACCACAGCATACCGCAGTTGGAACCACAGCAGCAGGTCCTCTGGGTCGTCCTCCCAACCACTCCCCTCGTGCAGAAACTCGGTCTCGTACATGAAACCCTCTGCGGGAGTGACGCGAAACTTGCCGGAGTGAGGTGGGGAGTTTGTGGTGACGTCCATCGAGATCCACGCGATTCCGATCGAATCTGCGGCCGAGAGCTTGAAACGATACGTGCTTCCTTCCGCCAGCACATTGGGATGGATCACCAGATCGAAAGAGTTCAATGGTGTGGACGCCGCCTCGGTGAGGTTGGCTATCTCGGGGGTCGCGCTGTCTCCAGGCTCGACCGTCCAGGTGAGGCTCAGAGTCTCCGGGTGCGCTGACGTCACCTGCGAGGTCAAGGTCAGCTTCGTGCCAGTGTCGTGCTTTCGGTGAAGGAGGGGCACAATCGTTGGCACGGGTAGCTCTTCCAGGACTATGGTTAAGATTGTGCTCGCGTTTGCTGTTCTCAGAACCTTCCTCGCGAGACAGATGAGGCGATACTCCGCGCCTTCAGCGCTACCCTGAAGTGCGAGGGATAATCGAGGGCCAATCAAATTGCTCTGCGAAAGTAGCCGGCCTGTCACATCCCGGCAGTAGTTGTCAGCGGTGTCATTGCTGGCGCCGTTGCTGATCCTTGCGCACGTCCAGCTGAACGTCATCTCACCATCCACTCCATCCGGGTCATAGCTGCTGCTCGCATCGAGCTCCACCGGCAGGCCCTCTCCGGTTCTGACCGCGCCTCCTTGAATGAGCACCACCAGGGGCTGTGAGATCACTGAGAAGTGCGTCTCGACGGCCGCCGTTACCTTGGAATTGCCATTCAGGGTTGCAGTGAGCTGCATTGCGTATTGCACGCGAGTGGTCAAGGTGCCCTTTGGTAAGTACAATAGCAGGGTCTCACGTTTGTTGATATCAGAGTCGAGGTCGGCCGCGACTCCATCCGAGGTCACGCCTCTCCACATATACCGCACTCCCTATTGTGATCAACAAAAATGTACCGGCAAATAAACCCCCACGCCATCCCAAATACACCACCATGTCAGTGGCTGTTCTTGCTCGTATATATTATAGTAGCTAGCGTAGCGTGCATGTGATTGTTTCACGAACCAACTTTCATTATCGGATGCAACGTGACAGAAACGGAGGGTGAGGTAGAAAGCAGGAACTGGATAATGACAGAGGGAACCGTGTCACATCGATACCCATCCGATGCATGATGGATATTGATCAGGCATTGCCAACGTTTGCTAGTGATAGAAATTTGCCTATCGGCTATGCACGTGACTGCAATAGATCGCAAGGGCACACTTTGCTCTCAAAATATTCCTTCGGCGTCATTATCAGTCTCATCGACCACAGCGCACAAATAATAATAGTAATATGATATGTTAAGGATGGGATCAGAGGCACACTCGTCATCCGTCAATATATCCTATCCATTCATACCAGATAGTTTCCCCCCCGTATAGTCTGATAGAAATATGGAATCACAACTTCCACCCACGGGCGAGCAGCGCAGACCGATTCATGCCGTCGATATGCCCGGATGATTCATCGCATGTTTTTTGATGGGTCAGATAGAACCAGCTATGTGCCCTGACACCTGACCTCCGGTCAAAGGGTCATACAAACATAATAAGATGCATACAAAAGTGACACCGTACAGGACAATGATGCATGGTGGTCATCACCCGTCGTATGACGTCGTCATTTCATCGAGGGCTGAGCGTGCTGGAAGGGGCGTGAAGATGCGCGCCGCCACACCTGGGAGAGGGTGCAGCCCGGCTCATCCAATCCCGTGAAGACAGCTGCAAGCTGATTTTGCTGTGATCGCTTCATCTTCCCATTGACAGTGGTGCTCATTGCTGGGTCCATACGGATTGACAATGTACAGAGCTCGCACGTGGCACCATCGCCACGATATCCCTCAGGACAGCTCTGGCAAGTCCGGCCGACGCCAGGGGCAGGTATGTCAACGCACTCCACCCCAGGAAAGCATGGATCTCGAGCGCATCCGTCTTCGTCGACGCACGCAGTGTCGCCCGTGCCAGAATAGCCCGGAGGGCAGGCGCCACACTGCGATGCCGTGGTGGCAACACTGTCTGGGCTACAGTCCGTGAGCTGGTCGCAGTTTCCATTCCCCACGTCACAGCTGACTCCAGGACGGCAGTCTGTTTCTCCGGTGCCCAGAAATCTTCTTCCGTCAACCTGCGCCGCATCGATGAGACGGCTTTGAGCACAAGTGACAGTCGCCACGTATCTCGTGTCCCAAAAATATAAAATACTATAGATTGAATCAGCTCAGCTGTTTACGCTTCGGAATCGTATCCGCTGCTTCCATCAGTCTCAGCTACGTCCAGTGTCAGCTACAGGAGGCTACAGGCACAGGCAGTCACAATCATACCAAAAGTAGATCGGATTCTAAGCTTTCTTTATTTATCCCTGAGAGCGCTTTCAGAGCGATTGGATCAGCTTTATCCTTCGAGTGATAGCATGCACATGCGGATGCGCTCGATGACATGCCCGTAGGACATATATGCTCGATGCAGCGAACAGGTTTGCGATAAACCTCTAGCTGGAGTCAACGGGGATCGGACAGATGAAATCTGGTGGGGTCTATGTGCTGGATGCGGTAGAGCATGCGACGGACGTAGATATATGCATTCTTGACTTGAAAGTGATCAACACCTCATCCGCGCAACATCAGAATTGCATTGATGCAATGTGCGCACCTCTGGGCATGCCGTGCAATAGGCTGCTCCCGGGACGTTGACGCAGCTCGTTCTCAATCCGGCGACTTCACTTGAGATCCAACAGCCACCGTTGGGTTGCTCCTGGCACTCGTCGATGTCAATGCAGCCTTCTCCATCTGCTTCTGCCCGAAAACCACGCGGGCACTCTCCACAGGTGCGCCCAGTTCCTGGCGCGGGCACGTCTTCGCACGTCTGGGTAAGGCGGGCGTCATTGTCACTGCTCCAGCACGGCTGGCTAGCACATCCATCCACTTCAACGCAGCGCTGCTGAGAAATAAATCCTCCTGCAACGATCGAGGGTGATGACTCCGTCACTGGTTCAAGCCCGCTTGGACACGCCCCACACACCACCGCGTCGGTCTGCATATCCATCACACATGCCACCAGAGGACCGCATCCACCGTTCGTACCTGTTGAACAAAGGTTCTCGCGACACGTACTCCCATTTCCCACCATGCCCGGGGGACACGGAGCGCACGAGAATCCGATGCCTGGTGCTGCCACGTCGACACAGCCACCTGCGTAGCATCCATCGAGGCCTGGCCCCGTTTGGCAGCCATCTTCATCTGGTGGTGGTGGTGGGCTTGGAGGAGGCGGGCTGGGTGGCGGGGTGACAGTGGGGTGCAGGACTCGGTGCAGCGCGAAGGGGGCTTGAGCGGCGGTGCCGGTGGAGGTGGGGTGGCGGCGGTGGAGATGGCGGTGGGAATGGTGGAGACGGAGGTGGTGAGGCGGGGGCGCGGCATGGCGGAGGTGGTGGTGACGGAGAGATGGGGGTGGTGGCGGAGCACGCGGAGGCCACGCGCGGTGATGGTGGCGGGGATGGCGGCGGTGAGCATGGGGGCGGCAGGCGGTGGCGATGGGGGCAGAGGTAGTGGCGCGGTGGTGGTGGCGGTGAGGGCGGCGGAGTTGGTGGGCTTGGAGGAGGACTCGGTGCAGGGGGAGGTGAGGGAGGTGGAGGCGGGCTAGGCGGAGGGGATGGGACTGAGGGCGGGGAGGGTGGAGGCAGTGGTGAAGGAGGCGGTGAGGGCAGCGCCGGAGGAGGGCAAGGAACCGGAGGAGGGGACGGGGGTGAGGGAGGCGGTGGAGGAGAG
>LGRX02018647.1:11278-32568 GCA_001247695.2 Cymbomonas tetramitiformis | reverse complement strand
ATGTGGACCCGTTTAATAGTCACATGGACCCGCTAAAGAATCACGCGGACCCACTTAATACCCACATGGACCCGCTAAATAATGAAATGGATCCGCTAAATAATCAAATGGACCCGCAAGACAATCATATGGACCCGCTTGATAATCACATGGACCAACGGAGTACTCACTTGGACCCGCTTAATAATCACACGCACCCGCTAAATAATCACACGGACCTGCTTAATGCCCACATGGACCCGCTGAAGAATCACGCGGACCCGCTTAATGCCCACATGGACCCGCTAAATAATCACATGGACCCGCAAGACAATCATATGGACCCGCTTAATAATCACATGGACCTGCTGAGTAATCATATGGACCCATCGAGCGAGCGCCCAAACGGGCGGGGTCCATGCTGGGTCCATGTGATGCATTCCCTACGGGTCCATGCGAGGTCCATGCGTCGCATGGACCCGTAGGAATGTCGGACCATCGGACCCATGTGGCCCTCACCGGTCCATGTGGGGTCCATGTGATGATAACTGAGTGGTCCCCGTGAAGTCCATGTGATTGTACCTACTGGTCCATGCGGGGTCCATGTTGGGTCCATGCGTCGCATGGACCCGTAGGAATGTCTGACCATCGGACCCATGTGGCCCTCACCGGTCCATGTGGGGTCCACATGCTACGTACACACTAAGAGGTATCACATGGACCCCACATGGACCCGTAGGGAGGGTCCATGTGAGGTCCATGTGACTGAAAACCGTATGGACCCCACATGGACCTTCAGTGGACCCCATATGGACCCCTAGGGAGAAATGTCTGACCATTTGTGGCATGCGAGGTCCATTCCAAGTCCACGGGGGTCCACGTGAGGTCCATGCGGGGTCCATGTGATTTGTGAATCACATGGACCCGTCCCTATTTGGTAGGAGGGTGGTCGTGGAGGATGCCGCAATCACAAAGGGTCCCGCGGAGGGAGAGCCCGCACCGGCGGAGGTGGTAATCGCTCCGCCCTCAATCACGGGGAGCCCCGCGGCGGGAGAGCCCGCACCTGCGGAGGTGGTGGTGGAGGATGCCGCAATCACAAAGGGTCCCGCGGAGGGAGAGCCCGCACCGGCGGAGGTGGTAGTCGCTCCGCCCCCAATCACGGGGAGCCCCGCGGCGGGAGAGCCCGCACCGGCGGAGGTGGTCGTGGAGGCGCCCGCTGCCGCGGATTGGCCGGGGTGGGCGAAGGCCACGTTGGAGCAACGTGTTGCTTTTTATCCCCGTTGGGTGCATCACCGTGATCTGCCGCAGTTAGCACCGGTGGTGTACGTGGCGGGGGATGGGGTGCATGGGAAGGAGGGGTACACGGAAAAGTCCAAGGGGCGTTTCGAGAGGGGATCCGTCGTGTATCACCAAGGGCACAAGGGCGCGTATATTGCGGGGACGATCTTGCACGTGAAAGACCGTGGGTGGTTCACCATATGCGGTGGGCCAATCCACGGCAGAAACGCCACCCCGCACCTTACGCACATCTTCAGGATGAACCGGCTCAACCAGGGGAGCACGGATAAGGCCCGTGGTGCCGCCCACTTCAAGACTGAAGAGGGGTCGGACACGGTGTACGAGTGCGCGAAAATCTTCTTCCCGAAGCTCATCAAGCTGCACAAGCACTACGGCTTGGAGAACGGTACGGCATTCTCTTTGTTTGTGTGAATCGGTACTCTTGCGGGGGTGCTGAGCATGCTTGCGGTGAAATTGCTTTTGTCTAAGTGGTAGCCCCCAATTTCTTTTTGACAAGCTCGACGTCCGATTGTGGGCTCTTCACAGGTGTCTCTTTGCCTCCGATCGTGAGGCAATTGACGGCAAAGGATCTTCAGGGTGACATCTTCTCGTCGCCGTACTACACGCAAGATGACTACGTCTTCGTGGACGTGCTTGCTCGGTGGGGAGGGGGTGCGAATGCAGAGCCGCAGGGTGGTGCGTCGGCGATTGCCGTCCCGGCGGCGGACGAGGGCGAGGACGTGGATACCGCCGGCACCCCACCGAGGAAGAAGTTGAGGAGCCAACTCGCGGGAGCCAACTCCCAGGGAAACCAGGCGGAGAGGTTGAGCCTCCCGCGGATAAGGCAGCCGGCGGGTAAGGTTGGTAGGGGCTTGAGCTCGGGTGGCGGTGACCCGCAAACTTCAGCAAAGGGTCAAAAAAGGAGGAGATCCTCTGCTGGCAGCGGAAGTATGCCGGCCTCGGGGCGTGCGTCAACGAGGGGCGCGGCGCCGGCGTCGTCAGCCCGCACGGTGGCCCCCCCTCAACCGCTTGTCGCTGTGTCGGAGGTTACCGAGGCGGCCCCATCGGTGAGGGGAATCACGGTGGAGGAGCTAACGGCGGTGTTAGCGAGGCAGGAGGAGGCGAGCCAGAAGATGCTGAAGCAGCAGGAGGCGCACTTCACCCAGCAGCTGAAGCTGTCTGAGGAACGCCAGCAGCGGGCCTTGGAGCGCCAAGTGGCGGACTTCATGGCAAGCCCAGGGGAAGATGCGCCCAGCGCGCCGACAGCGGAGGCACCACCTACCCTCCCCCCCCAGCAGCAAAGCCCTCAGCAGCAACCTCAGGCGGAGCCTCAGGCGGTGCCGATGCTCCAAGTAGGACAGGAAGCGTCCCAGCCTCCGTTGTTGCCGCAAGCCTTCCAACCGCTGCAACCCCAGCCCTTCTTGCTCCAACAACCCCAGACGCAGCAGTTGCAGCAGCTCCAGCAGTTGCAGCAGCTCCAGCAGCTCCAGCAGCTCCAGCAGCCCCAGCAGTTGCAACAGCTCCAGCAGCTCCAGCAGCCCCAGCAGTTGCAACAGCTCCAGCAGCTCCAGCAGCCCCAGCAGCTGCAACAGCTCCAGCAGCTCCAGCAGCTCCAGCAGTTGCAGCAGCTCCAGCAGCTCCAGCAGTTGCAGCAGCTCCAGCAGCTCCAGCAGACCCAGCAGCTGCAACCCCTTCTCCTGCAACCTCCCCAGACTTTGCAAATGCAGCAGTCCCAGCCCATGCTCCTTCAGCAACCACAGGCCCGACAGCTGCAGCAACTCCAGCAGCTCCAGCAGCTCCAACAGCTCCAGCAGCTCCAGCCACTCCAGCAGCCGCAGCCCACGCCATTGAATGCCACCTCTGACTTCGGTAGGGCCTCGGGCGTCTCCATAGAGGAGTTACAGTTTAGCATGCCACGATAGATAGGCGGTGAACTCCTAGGAATGTAGGCGATGCCCCCGTAGGGCATGCGCTTGTAGCTTTAGCACCCGCCACCCGGCAACTGCTAGTGCCCCAACTCCTGCAACTGCAATAATATGCGTATCATTAGGGCAAAGTGAATATATTTATGTGATAATGCATTGTGATAACTTCTGATAACTTGCAATGACTTCTAACATTGTGATTTCTAATATTGCATATCACGCGCGCCCGCGAGACATGCAATTTCTGAATTGCAACCATTTTACAGACGAAATTAGCTCCCCAGCACCCCGTGAATATGTCCCGATGTGAAATTTCGCTTCTCATTGCCTAGGTATGATCTCTAAATACTTCTCACAACGTGTAATAACTTCCCCGTATCATTTGCATATCACACGCGCCCGCAAGATATGCAATTTCTGCTTTGCAGCCATTTTACAGACGAAATTGGCTCCCCAGCACCCCGTGAATATGTCCCGATGTGAAATTTCGCTTCTCATTGCCTGCGGATGACCTCTAAATACTTCTCACAACGTGTAATAACTTCCCCGTATCATTTGCATATCTCACGCGCCCGCAAGATATGCATTTTCTGCTTTGCAGCCATTTTACAAACGAAATTAGCTCCCCAGCACCCCGTGAATATGTCCCGATGTGAAATTTTGCTTCTCATTGCCTACGGATGACCTCTAAATACTTCTCACAACGTGTAATAACTTCCCCGTATCATTTGCATATCTCACGCGCCCGCAAGATATGCAATGTATGTACGGCAGCCCGTCCGCGACCTGTAAGCAGCCCTGTGGCCACTACAATTATCAAAAATATAAAATATTGCCTCTAGATGATTTCTTTTAACCACTAAGTACTTCTTGAAAGTTCTTGCGACTTCTAAATGTCATTTTCATCGATTATGCAATCCGGGCCCACCTAGCCGTGCCACATGCCTGCACCGTGTGTCGCTCTTATGATTCTTGGATGCGAGCGAAACAACGCGCTCGCATCCCAGATCGTAATACGTGCATGAGAAGTGCAAGTAACTGTCATGTGCGTATGCAAGAGACGTACTTGTCCGAAGTTTCCATCGAGACAGATTGGACAGAGCTTATTTTAAATGACGTTTTCGAAGACAGAGGGCGACAGAGCAGAGCAGTTGTGGATGCGGAACATATTCGTCAACTGCTCACCAAGTTCAATGTCACGAACTCCAAATAAGACTCGAAGACGATTAAAAGTAGGGTGATAGTTGACTTATTTGCAGCATGCAAATTATGGGACACGTGAAATAAATCCTACAGAAAGATTTTCAGGGAAGTGCACTCTGATGTCGGTGGACCACCGAGCTATGGCAAAGTCAATAAAAGGGTGGCAAGCCAAGGAAATCTTCGACCCGAAAGACTTGGGGGGTCTTTTGAATGCAAACTATATCTGCACCACCCTCGCGTGTAATGAGCGATGATGCGTTCATTTTCTACGCAGCTGAGTGCAGTGACTTCTGCGCATTTCTTTTGCCAGAGCACTGGCTCGCTGACCGCAGCTATCCATTGCGGAGGGTTAGGTGGGGGCAGCAGCAACAGAAGAAAATTGTTTACAGTATCCCGTCAGCGAAAACCCTAAGTTGGCATGTGTGTGTGAAGTACATTCGCAGAGGACACGACCTATTCGTTGGGAATGGCGTGAAACCTCACAAGTCCAGCTTAATAGAGCAACTCTACGAATGTGCCAGGGGACAGTGGCACATCTAAGCCCGTTCAATTGGCAGATTGTATTTCTATCCAGTTGGGCAGCTCAATGGAAATGGGTACCGAAAGGGACCCCAGAACCATTTACTGCGTACTTTGGAGAGCGAGAGCATAGGACCGCATATAGCTGGCAGCATATTATTGTCATGCCTTCTGGGGCGCTACGCCGCTGGGAGCGTAAGAGAGGTGGTAGCTGATTTCTGGAAGACGCCACTCGAGCGAAGAAGCCAGTAGCGCCATTTTCATTACCGATCAGTAATGCGCGCTGGAAGTTGGCAACTGAGACTGGCGAGTATCGCGGAATTTCATACGCCGGTCCTAAGAAGAAATCGACGCCTACGAACAGTGACGATTCGGGTGCAGGCGCTGTGGCCTGGAGTAAAGAGAAGCTGCCAGATTCTGACGACGATGATGACACGGGTGCTACTGACAGTACGCATGCCATTGATACTGCCAGTCCGAAGTGGGAGTATGACACGCCTGGTGAATATGACACGGAGGATGACGTCAGCGAGTTTGATGGCTTGGTAGCTGACGATGCTGAGGAACAGGCTGAAGCTCGAAGGTTGAAGAGACAGGGAATGCAGTTGATCATGGATGACACGGGTGAACTTATCTGGGTGCCAAAGGGCACATCCCCGACATCCGCCCGTTCAGCCAGAGGATCAGCCTATCCCCGAGCAGAAGTCTGATGCCATATCTGGTTGTACTCCAGCCCGAGGTGTGGAGACCAAATCTAAGCTGAAGCGTCAACCTGTCAAGACTGATAATATCGACAGTGACGACGAATCTGAGTTGGCCCCTCGGAGGAAGAGGGTCAGAGGCAACTAGATAAGCTAGAGGGATATTAATGTGTAGATTCTCTGATCAGGATTTGTATAGGTGGCAGATTATGATTGATGCCAGCCGACAGAGGACAGATCCATCAGAGATCTGAAATGTGCGCCCTGAAAGTATACAACGCTGTAAGGCATGAAGCCCAGTGGAGGCTGTTCTAGCTTGAAGTAATTATTTGGAAGAGCTTTGTCTCACCCTGTTAAGATACTGGTCAATCTTTCCTGCCATAAAGATATTGCAATTGCTCGATTGTAGCCTTGTTCAACGAAGATATAAAAGCGAAGAAGACAGAAAAAATGCAACGAGCGAGAGCGACCTCCTAGAGCTCGCGTTGCAAGATGCTGTGCGCCAAGATGGGCTTTAGATCGATGTATGCTCAGCATGCACAACCTCTGGATGGCACATGCCGAGATAGACATATCATAGAAAGTGACTTTGAATACAAAATATGATATGCCCTGAATGCTTGAAAATGCTTGTGCGTGCTGTGCGTGTGATATGCGTGATAATGAACTTTGGGTTTCTTGCTTGACTTGTGTAGATATGAGGCGACCACTGTTAAGCACTGTACAGAACGACATAAACTGTACAGAACGACATAATTCTGTACAAAAAACCCCACTGGCGCAGCACTGGCGTACGAGCGGACTGCCCGCGCCGCCAAACGCCTCCGTCTTCATCGGCACGCATTCGCGCTAGCGACATGCGAATTCGTCGCTGCGACGATGCCATCGTCATTATTTTGAGATTTAAACATTTAGTGCCATTAAATTTTGTAATGACCATCTCTAAATTCGCCTGTCAGGTCAAAGCATCGCAGCACGAACATTGGTGCATATTTTCGTAGCACGCATATGATTGGTTGAAATTTCAGACCCCGGTGCGATGAGAGTGCGATGACACACTGTGAGATGCACGTCTGATCCGAGGTCGGACCTGCGGTCGCAACCAGGTGCGTCCAACATCGATGTAACATGAGACGGACGATGGGCGGCTCGGGCCCGTTCGGTGATGGGATTACCATCGTGCAGATACGAATGTGACTTTCACCGCGTCGAAAGTCACATTCAAATCCGACGAGGGCAGTTCTCATGCTGTCTGAACTCTGTCTCGAATTTAGTGCCACGTAGACGATACGTCATGAAAGACTAAAGGAATATTATGATATTCACTTCTCGTATTTTTCCGCCAAGTGTTCAGATGAGTCATGAGTGCGACACGATACTCGTCGTATAATTCCCATATTTATCCGCTCGGGCGCCTTGGGGAACCCCCCTCCCCCCCCCCAGTCCTAACTGGAAATCTGGTGTACTCGTGGCAGCTCGAACATCATCGCCCATGAGAAGCACTTTTCGAACCAATGCTCAAGCCGCGATTGGCATGACCTGGCATTATCAATTTTATTACAATTATTGTTCATGCAAATTCACAATATCACGAATTTTCATTTCTTTAAAACATACGAAGTCGGGGTGGGAAGAGGGGGGGGTTGGCTGCTGTCGCGGAGTCAAATACTCCATTTGCTGTCCGCGTGACAGCGAGTATCGCACTCATACGTTTTCCAGTGTCGGCTTTTACAAAATCGTGACCGTTTTTGCAATTCCTGTCCGTTTTTGCAGCTGTTAACAGTGTCGACAACAAATATGCACGCCAAAACCACACGTATAACGAGCATAACAAAAATTCAAGCATTTCATACGCACACGCATTCACGCAGGTACGTACAACGAAGAATATCATATATCGATGCACGCATAAGTCAAATTGTGTACTTCTATGATATAATATTTCTCGGTATGTTCCATGTAACATGCGTTCCTACCGAGAAACGATGTATCGCTAGCATCTTTGAAGCATCATTACGCAAAGCATCTTCAAGAGCATCCTCCCCATTACTAGAAGCGCTTTACAGTGCTGCCTGTTTGCGCTCGGCGTAAGCCTGTTCTAATCCTGGCTTAACGCTAAGTTTCGCAGAGGTCTTTGCGAATAGAACGTTGCCTTTGCGCTTTTCTTTAACGCACACGCCTCGAACAAGCGCATGCCTCGAACACCCTCGATCTCGTAGATGAGCTTTTCTTCTTGCTTTTTCGCCCACCACATTCTTCGAAGAGGATAGGCACGGTCAGCAAGCCACATCTCAGGCACCAAAAACGCGCAAAAATCTTTGCAGTGCTCTGCGAAATACATGATCGCCGCGTCACTCACTCCATCTGGAGGCGGTGCACAAATGAAATTTTGTCCTAAACGTTTCCAGTTGTCGTTGACACTGAAGATGTTCATAGGGACCCAGCCCTTCACATTTTTTGCCTTAGTGTCGATGTCCACTGAAATGAACTTAAATTCATCCTTTCCAAAACGACTTTCTAGAACTGGTTTTAAGTTTTGATTGATCTCCGAACCCGCGGCAAACAAGTCGACAAATGTTCGACCTTTGATCTTCTTCTCAGCCATGAAGTCCTTCGGATTGAAGCTGTCCACAAGTAAAGCCACTTGTTCTTTTGGAACAACACTGCGCTTTACTCGTGCGCTTTTATCCGCGTGAACATCGTCAAAAACTTTCTTAGTCCACTCTTTGTTAATCGGCTTGATGGCGGGGAGGAATTCAACCTCCACGCACTCATGAAAAGCGGACGGGCTTTTCAAGAAACTCGCTTCATGAGCAACACGAGTCCGTCGTTGGGATCGTTGTTCCGCATGCAAAGCAAGCATATCAGCGTCATTGAACTCTTCATACTGAAACTTGCGCTTAGGCATATCGTACGTATCGCGGTTGGAAATTTGCAAGTTGAAAAAAACACTCACCACTGTCAAGAACTGCAAAAACGGACAGATTTTGCAAAAACGGTCACGATTCTGCAAAAGCCGACACTGGAAAACTCTCGAGCGTGTTTGACCTCATCATCATGCCATGACACCATTCGGGTGTCATCGTCATCGTCATAGATTATGGGGTGGGGATGGGGTCTGATTATGTGTGGCGATTTTATTGAAAGGAATTTTCGCGAATTAATTCCTCCGTTCAAAACACCCTGAATGCAATTAAAATAATCGTTTGTCCATGAGAAACATACCGATCGGTCGGATTAAATATCTGAGCGACAATGTCGTTCGTGCGATGGTAAGTGAAGGCCTCGACGAAGACTTGCGCTACGCACCGTCCGAAAAGCGGCTATCTGACGGACGAAACGAATTTGCAGCGCCTCGTAAGATGAACGACGTGTAGCAGGCGAGGCAGTATTCATAGAAAATAAAGAATATCCTCTGCACATGTCGTTCCGTGCGGTTGATGTATAAATCCTGTCCAAAACCAAATATTCATTGCAGAAACGCCATGTGGAAGGCGATAGATTTGACTCTGTATATGTGGATCCTGCACCGCTGCAATGCACCCAATTTAAACGCCCTTGCACACCATGCTGGCATGAATCGTACACCCGACACCATGTTTTTTCCTTTTGTTTTCCCTTTGAAAGCGGTGGAAGCGAAGTTAAAACCCCCTCAAAAGTGAGGTTTTTTGAGAATATAAAGTGGGGCGGTGCGACCGAGCGCTATTTGAGCGCTCTATGAGCTTGGCCTTTAAAATACCTTCAAAATGATACCCAACATTATTCCTCGGAAACACCGCCCGTTACTTTAAATCGTGATCTGGAACTTAAAAACTCGGATTCAATCCCACTAAGTATGTACACCTAGAATGTGAAAGGGGTTTCACATCGTATAAATGTCCCATTCGAATCTACCCGAGAGTAATCCGGGTGAGCAGGCCCGAGGGACGCCGAACGTCGTTCTCAATGTCGAAAGGGTCGCGATAAACAGCCGGTGACCATGCCCGAGTCGGTTATGTTCACCAGGTGCGTTGGACCATTCACTGAAGCACCGTAGATATGATGTGTACAGCACAAGTGCAAAGCGCGTCGTGTATTGTGTTGCCTCAATGAATTATGAATATAGAGCGAGTTAAGCGTGTTGGCTGAATTTTTGTAGGAGGAGCTGTGGACATGCAAAGACCTTACATTTAGGGACGGAATTTTTATGTTGGTGGTTTCGTTGTATTGTAGCTTTCGTTTTAGGTTGTCTTATTTCGATAGCTATTTTTTAGTCGTCAGCTCACACTTACATTTATGAAATTACAAAAAGTCAAGGATCGAACTGTAGACGCCTGTTCGGCAAGTGGTTTCCACCGCCACTCGACGTCATATATCAATATTGATGGCCGGGCATACACAAATCCAGTTGCACGGCTTAGAATTGGGATCTCTAAGACACAACACATTTAGCAATCGTCGATCCCGCTATGCTAACTGGGGACAGGTCTATCATCACCGGGATAGAATCTGCAATCTCGAATTCGCATCGTCGTCTTCGTCATCATCGTCGTGGTCGTCATCATCATATCCATCATCGTCATCATCATCGTCGTCGTCGTCATCATCATCGTCGTCATCATCATCATCGTCGTCGTCATCGTCGGAGTGGTCTTCCGCAGAGTGATTTTCGGATGTTTCATCTTCCATATCCTCATCATAGTAGTCTTCCTCATCCTGCTTGAGCGTTATTTTTGTCAGATCAACCGAGCCTGCCACCATCAACTTGCACGAAGGGCCTGCTACCAAATACGTCGCACATCCATGTCTTTTATATGGAGCAGATCCAGGTGGTTCATCGCACACACAGTGGATGCTCTTTGTGACTGACCGCATGCACGCCAAACCTGATATCACTTTAGCAGATGCAGTGATCTGTACCTCTGCACTCAGCAAAAAATCCCTTTCACTGGTCTTGGGAGATGCAGGCACATATAGTGCTCACGGAAGTGGCCGCCATAGGACAGGGAGCAGCAGGATGAAGTATACAGCAGGCCCACGCTCTGGTCGCTATCATACCCACGGCTCACCTGGGAATCTTCATCCTCGGATAATCGCAGAGTGGGTGCTGAATCCGAGAGGTTGCTGTCTTCCTCATTTTCGCTATTTTCATCGCTTCCATCGCCTGCCTCATCTAAGTCGCTTTCCAACTCGTCGTGCTCGTCGTCCATCTCTTCCAGCACCATGTCTGGCAGCCGGACTGCCGGGCCTGTCTCCGTGCGGGAACCAGCTCCGGTCGCCTGCCATGCAGCCTCTGCCCCAACTTGTCCCGACCGGCCAGCAGCGGACCCTTGAGCTGCGGCGCTCACTACGATCCCGAACTGCTGCACCCTTTCTCCGTGCTCCGCCATACGCCCAAGCCCCCCTCGCTACGCCTTCCCTCCTCTGCATCTAGCTCGTCCTCGCCGTCATCTTCGTCTTCCTCTTCCTCCTCCGCATCCTGCCATCACATCGTCGATACACTGCTCAGGTTGCAGCGTGATATGCGCCTCATGCACCAGGCTCCACGAGCTCTGTTTGGGGCATCGAAGGCTACAACTATGGCCCAAAGAGGTCGCAGACCACGTGATCTCCGTGCACGTACTTCAGCGAGCAACTCGTGGACACTTGGCGGCAGAAGTGGCAACCGCTAGCCAACGGACGACCAGAACTCGGGTGCTTCACCAGAACTGGGTACGCTGGACATTCAGCCTCACAGGGCGGCAAGGTAAGCTGGGCAGAGTGTTGCTCACGATGATAATGGTGCTGAGGCTCCAGTCTACTTTTGGAATAGCCCTCGATTTCCCCTTCAGTGCTGGGTCAGGTATTCGACAGGTAACGTTCTGGCCCGGGATGCTGATCCCCGTTGCAGAGGGCTGACGGGTGGCAGCCGTAAGTTGCTGGCTCGGGGCGACATGTACTCACATATTTCGGATCCACAGTGTGGATCTGCAGATGATCGACAGGCAACTCTAGAGGCCCCTGAAAGAGAGGAAATGCCCGTCGCCAAAAGCACGGGCTCGAATCGGACTTGCACCGATGCCTTGGCCCGTGGCATCTTCGATGGTCCGCACAGAGACACGACCCGAGCGGCTTTGCTGCAGGCGGCTGTCTTGTGCAGGCGCTGCATGGTGGTCCCTACATATAGCAGGGACCACCATGCTGGAACCACCGGTAAAGCCCTGCTGGCCCCATGAGCATTTGACCGGAATTTCTCCAGACCTGGATTCAGTGCTCCGGGCGGCTTTGTCGAGCGCTTTCTGAGCATTGCGGCCGTGTGCATACCGAAGCTGGACAGTACGAAAGCGTGGCCGGGGTCGAGGGTTTGCCGCCACCGTGCATTGGGTGGGCGGTGGAGGAAATTGAGCCCGCGGTTATAGCTGTGCGCATCAACAGAATCTACCGGAATCGGGGGACTCTTTGCGCTGATCCGCACAGGCCAGTCGCAGCAGCGAGGCGGTGCAGGGAGATTACAATGGGGCCATTCACAGCATGAGGGCGGCGGCGGCGGGGGGGGGGGAAGCAACCTCCTCATCGAGCTCGCCGAAGCTATCGTTGGGGTTGAAGTCATTATCGATCTCGGTGCAGTTGTGGATGGCATAGAGCATGCGCTCCCGCATCACCTCCTCGGACGTATACTCCGGTAGATGGAACGTCGATGCGCATGTGTGCACCGTTGGCAGCGGCGCCACCTGCCCCTGCCCCTGCGCATTCCGCGCCGAATCGGACCTTGCAGCTCGAGACCACGGACCGCCTACTTCTCTCTCTCTCTCTCTCCCGTTTTCTCTTTGTAGGCATGCAGGAGTGCGAGACACCGCCCCTCTCCATGACCAAAGTGATCCCACACAAACGAACCTGATGCATTCTTGGTGAGGGGGTGCCCACTGCAAGGTCTGCCACGCACACCGCTGTGCCGTGGAGGACTATGCCACAAGCTGGCGGGGTTGTGGCACCTCGTTGGAAGAGGAGTAAGCGGATTGGATGGTGAGCCGGAATCGCGGATCTGAAGGGAGGCGGGAGCAGCCGGTGCTGAAGGCGAGGAACGCCCCGCGATCAAGTTGCGAGAAGCTCTGCTCAACCGAACCCATCCCCATCCGCGGAACAGTGAACTCCCAGTGAACACATGTCCTGGGCGCATCTGCCGAAACGCCCGATTTCCCAGCTTCGCAGGCGCCAACCTCTGTGTGCCCAGTTTGGTTTCCCCTGGACCACTCCCCTTTCTGGCTGCCCTAGCGATGGATTCTCCGAGCCCTTCGCCCAGTGTCGTACCTCCAAGACATTCCAGAAGCTTCTCATCACCGGCTCCGCCACCCCTTCCACCCTCGTGACCTGCTCCCCGCAGACCCCCGGTCTCCGCTTCATCACGCAACTCGCCCGTTTCTTTTTGCCTGCGGATCACTCCGCGTTGCGGCATTTGACCACCAAGGCGGCCCGAGCCGATGCCGCAGGAAGGCTGAAGCGCAGCCCAGCCAATGCAGAGAATGCCGCGTGGAACCATACGTGGCATCAGGGGGAGCTCCTGCAAGCCTGCAAGAGTCCTGTCCCAAGAAGATCGGCATCCCGCCCGTGCGCCCCGTCCTCGTGTGTGTGATTCGGGACGGCACGTGTCTCGCACCTTCCTGAGCTCCGCGATGTCAATGGTGGGGTGCCCACAAACTCGGTCCCGCAGCTCGTGCCAGAGCATCGTGCACATGACCCGCTCCGGCAGGCACGCGGTGAGCCCGGCTCGGATAGCGTGCACCTGCAGCCCTCCCCCACTGTTCGGGTGCACGGTAGACAACCGACACGGCACTTGCCAACACTACGCGGCTCGGCGACGTGGCGCCCGGGCTGGCGCGCCATCGCAAGGCTAAGCTTGGCAACTGCGCAGGCCCCACGCCGCGCACCGCCCGAGCGCCGCGTAGAGAGCCACTTCCGGCGCCTCCGCACTTGCGGGCCGGCGCCACCGTGAAACCGCGCACGCGCAGCACGGAGGATGCACGTACAGACTTTTCACCAAAACCAGGGTATCATGGGGACGGGCCACGACTTTCACTTACATCAACTCCAAGGACACAGTCTACTGCTGCGAACTACTACTGCTACAGCTCGGGGGGGGTCGGTAGCGGCGATTGCGCGTTTGCCATGGTCTATAGCGTTTGATGAAAGGGCAGGCGTGGGCATTCGGGAAAAGTGCACGAGGAACGACTGCGGCTCGGGACAAGCTGCCAGAAGCGGTGCGCCTGAGACGCGAAGCGCTGGGCCAAGCGCGGCCTCTGACCTGCGCATCGCACTCATGCAGTCGTCTCTCCAGGGCGAGCCTGCTCCAAGCACATCCAACCGGCGCTTAGCCTCCTCACACGTGGCAGCCACTTGCTCTCTCACCCATCACGGTGCCATGGCAGACCGCGCAGCATGCCTCAGGATGGACACGCGCTACGGCGGGGCCAAATGCGCAATCATGACCAGGCCGCATTGTGATGGTCATCGTGTCATCGGGCTGCACCAGCCTGTCACATTCACCGACGTCTCAACACGGATCATGCATGGATGCATCTGAAGCAAGCTCCCCATCGCCATTGCGCGCGCTGGGCGTGCTCTGACGAGGTCCCCTCACTGGCGGCCGCGGGTCCCGTAGTGCTGTGCAGGCGGCTGGGTGAAGGGAGGCACCTGAAGTACTCGTGGCGCATGTCATGGGTGACCGCGTGCTTGCGGCGGCCAGGGATTAGCTCCAGCTCGTCGCCGTTCATGCCAGGCACCACCCACCTGCGCGCCCCTCCCTCTCACCGCTGCAGCGCCACCTCGCACCCATACGCGCGTGGAGGGCACCCCTGCGGAGAAGCCGGCGCGTAGTTCCAGCCTCCAAATGCCTTGGGGTTCAGCCGATTCGAGGTAAGCCATCGCACCAGGATGCCACTGACGCGAGAGATCAAAGCGCCATCGCATGTCACACATGCCGACTTTCCATCGGACGGCGTTCCTCGGCCGATCCGTAGCGTGCGAGGAGCAGGGAAAGTTGGGGCGCACCGCAGCTTGGGCCGCCCAGCGGCTTGGTCGTGCCAGGTCGGGTGATCAGCCGGGAGATGCAGGCACGCGGAGAGGCGCTTTACAACGAGGTCGTCGACACCAGCGAGGTCGCGCACGCAGAGGGGCTCCCCTAGGAGGTGCTTCCACACCAGTGGCGGGAGGTCCAGCTCCAGCGGCCGCCCCGCCCGCAGCGCACCGCCCATCACCGCCCCCAGGAAGCAGAACATGCTCAGCTGGTGCGCGCTGCGGCAGCGCGGATTCGGCATCCACGCCTCCCGGTTGTGCCTGCGTGTCAACCCCCCCCCTCCCCACCTCCCTTACCTGCTTCACACATGAAAACCCGATGCCAACGCGCATTTCCCCCTCTTCGGCGTGCCCCTATTACTCACCAGACTTCTGCGCAGCACCCAGGGAAGCGTGGCCAGCGAAGCGTCGGATCCCGAGGAACCATCCAATCACCTCACTTTGTTAAGCTTATTCTGTGCAAGTTTGGAAGCCCTTTTTACGTGAACCTTGTATTTGGCCAAAGCTAAGCTTGATTTCCCAGCCGCGGTTGTCAGACCTGCTGACTCCTAAAAACCAACCATGGATTGCAGTAGTACGATAGAGCGATGCGGGATCGATGGGGAGCGAAATCGGCATCCTGGTGAGTTGATCCAAGATCTACCATTGATTTGACGTGGATCGCGGCTTCAGAGGAGAAGAGATGCGCGCAGAACAGTTCCGCGGGTCTGCCTTCTTATCATCTGGAGGGAAGCTGCTATCTGCCAGGGGGGCAGGCGCGGGGAGGCGCGAGGGGGGCTTCGAGGAACGCACCCGGAGGCGTTGTAGTAGTTGCGCACGCGGATCAGCAGGGGCACCGCGTCGCTCTGCAGCTCCTGCGCCAGCTCCTGCACATCCACACGTGCCACCCCCCTCCCCTCCCCCTCGCTTGTTCACCGCACCTCGGCACCGTTTCGGGCGCAGCTGGAGGCCAACCCGAACAGGCCTCACAGGATCAGGCGCCGCTCTACGCCACGTGATTTGCAAAGCGCCGCAGCGGAGGAGAGGCGCGGTCACAGAGCAGTGCGCGAAGTCCGTTTGCCCTTGGGTCATACGCCAACGTGGATTTTGTTCCGCGCAGCGGGGACTTTTGTCGATACAGCCCTTTTCTGGAATCCAATACCAGCAACCACCTCGCAAAAAGAAGGATTTGAGGCGCCGTGAAAATGACTCAGCGAGTTCGAAATCAATTATATTCACAACCTAACAGATGCCCCGAATTTAAATACGGAATTTGACCCTCGAAATATGCCTCAAAATAGAATCATCGAAGCAACAGCAAGGAGAGGGCATCGGGTCATCGCTTGAGTCTTGTGAAGGCAGCCCTCGAAGGCGTGCGCCGCTGCCGTGGTTTATCTGAGCGCGCCGGAGGGCTTCTCAAGGGGGGGGCATGCGCAGGGCAGGGGGGGGGCTGGAGCTTACCTTCAGGGACTCACGGAAGAGGCCCCCTGCATCGGAGCCACCGAATCCCACAAACTCCACCTTCCACAGTCGCACATCCTTGCCACCTGCGCCAGCCCTCCACAGATCCTCTGACCGAGCGCCTTGGCACCCCTGACGGTCCTGGCGATGCATGCCTCTCTCCCTCCTCCACAGATCCTCTGACCGGCGCCTTGGCCCCCTGACCAGCCTGGCGATGCATGCCTCTCTCCTCCCGCCACAGATCCTCTGACCGAGGCGCACCCCTGACCAGCCTGGCGATGCATGCCTCTCTCCCTTCTCCACAGATCCTCTGACCGGCGCCTTGGCACCCCTGACCGGCCTGGCGATGCATGCCTCTCTCCCTTCTCCACAGATCCTCTGACCGAGCGCCTTGGCCCCCCTGACCAGCCTGGCGATGCATGCCTCTCTCCCTTCTCCACAGATCCTCTGACCGAGCGCCTTGGCACCCCTGACCGGCCTGGCGATGCATGCCTCTCTCCCTCCGCCACAAATCCTCTGACCGAGCGCCTTGTCACCCCTGACCAGCCTGGCGATGCATGCCTCTCTCCCTCCGCCACAGATCCTCTGACCGAGCGCCTTGGCACCCCTGGCGGGCCTGGCGATGCATGCCTCTCTCCCTCCGCCACAGATCCTCTGACCGAGCGCCTTGGCACCCCTGACCAGCCTGGCAATGCATGCCTCTCTCCCTCTTCCACACAGCCACATGGCGCCAGCGCCGCCACCGTGGGTTTCCCAGTGGCGGGTCGGACCCTGGCAGCGAAATCTCTGGCCTCGGAGCTGGTGGAAAAGCTGGCCGAACACAGTGTGCATCAGGTCGCGCTTGCCCCGACGCAGCCTAGCGCTACGCGCCTATAGCCCCCCGCCCCGCCCCATAAGCCCCCCCGATACCCTCAACACTGCATGCCTGTAGCCACCCCCCGCCCCCATCCCTGCGGGGGAAGGAGCAGAGGATATGCACTGCAAGAGGCGCGCCGAGCTGGTTCTACGGAGCCAGGCGCCACTGGCGCCTGCAGGCGGCTAGGTGCGGCGTGCCCACCTTGTTACGGTCCACCGACACTGTGCGCACGGGGGTACTATCCCTCACAGTGAGCTTCAGAGCCAGCGCCCAGACGTAGTTGTTCTTGGTCTCCCGGAAGAGACGTGCCTGCGCGCTACCCATACCTTCCCCAAACCTGACTCGCCGTATTGCCTGCCCATAAGTTGGTGCTCGCCGATTGCTCTCCCAGGGAGGGCCGACGTGGGGGAGCTCCGGGCGTGAGAGCAGGGCACTTGCTAGGATAGTGCGCAGAAGCATCATTCCAATTTGAGAACGGGACGAGTGGGTTGCGATGGGAAATTAAATACGGGAAGCAGCGGTGCGAGGGACGCAGGGACCTTGGTAGCCACGATGCGGTGCACCAATGGCAAGCCCTGGGTGCTGGTAGAGGGTAAGTCCAGGAGGGGCAACAGGGGCCCCACTAGTTTGTTATACGCCTGCACGCCCTCGCCCCTTCCCACAACCCGCAGAACTGAGATCAAGTGTGTAGCGCAAGGGTGATTGCATCAGCGGGCTTTCAGGTGTGAAAGTTAGGAGGGTCAGGTCCCCGCTGCGCAAGTGTCTATCTGCGTGTCCTAGGTGGGGCCTCGCAAGGCGCCGGGGGGCTGCGAGGCAGGCGAGCGGACACCTGCAGGCAAGCGAAGCGGGCCTGGAGTGCTTCCCGAGGCCGCTGCCCAAAAACTGGGAACCGCATCGCGGCAGACACCTCGCCGGAGCGTTGCCGGGCCCCGCTGCCGCCACTGCCGTTGCTGCCACTGCCACTGCTACTCCGGCCGCTTGTGCCGCAGCCCGATCCAGCCCCCTTGCGCTTCGCCCCCTCCCCTTCGGCACCATCTGCTACCCCTGCATTCCCTACCCCGCGAGGTTAAGGATTTAAGGACGCCAATCGGAGCCAAACTCGGCCTGCGCATGGATTCTCGGTTTTCACAAAGCTCAGGCCAAATCATGCCATCTCGGCGCCGTATGCCGGTGTATGAGGGGCTGCAAGTGGTTGGGAGTCATTGAGCATCAAGCGGCGCCGCGCGCACGTGTATGAGGGGCTGCACCTGGTTGTGCCTCACTGAGCTTGAGCCCAGGTGGTGGCGGCCCACATAGACTACGCGATAGAGCCTCACACGATGGGTCAAGACAAGATGCCTCCCCATTTGTCGACGCCCCACTGCCCCCCACGTTGGTATTCTCCTCCTCGAACAGATCCGACGGTTTTAATTCGCTTGGCCCTGCAGGAATGTTTCCCCGCCATTCTTATGCCGCTTGGCTTGGATACTCTTGCCACTTCAACTTTGCCCTCTGAGGTGAAGGGGGGGGAGCGGGGGTCGCTAGTTTCCGCAAATGGCGGAGCTCCATCAATGTGGCACCGCTCAAATCACAGATCCAGACGAATGCGTGCGCCCTGACCACACTGCGCGCGGTGGTGAATTCCCCTTGAGCACCTATAGTATGTGCTATGCCGGGAGGGGTGGCTTATGGCACAGCCAGTGACAGCCGCAATGCAGGTCATCCGCCAGAGTCAGTCACGATAGGTCCACCTCTTGCAACGATACATAGCGCTCGTCTCCCCATCCTTGCCGTGTTTAAACCTTCAGAAGCTCAGAGCAAGTATCATGCAACAGCTTGAGATCGGACGTGCTTGCTCCGAGGCATCCAGGCCTTTAGAACAGAATCCTTCTGACCGTAGGGATGGCACACAGCGTCGCGCTATGAGTGTGGCGCTTCTGCCAACTGCTACCATGGTGGACGCCGGCCAGGTCAATTCCCTCATGGACCCCCGCCGATGGCACGGACCGGGTGCCTCACACAGGGCGCCAGGGAAGCACCCGGGGAGAAGGCGGGGACGCCACATACGCACCGCGTAGGTTCTTGGCGTCGGCGCGCTCCGCAGCGTAGGTGACAAGCTGCGCATCCAGCTCCAGTGTCCAACCATGCTGATTGTCATACGCCGCCTGCCGCAGCGAGAGCGCCGGGCTGGTGCCCCCCGCACTGCCCGCGGCTCGCCCAGCATCTTGGCCACCCTTTGTGCCGCCTCTGCTGCTAAGGCCGTCCGCCGGCCACTCGCGGAGATGGTCCGCAGGCGGAGCGGCTCGTACTCTGTCGCCTAGTAGCGGCATTGTGGCATCCAAGACAGAGCATCCCTCTGCACTACTCCCTGGCACGTCGCCGGGGGCGCCAGCACTGTCGCCGACCTCATCCTCCCATAATCGACCCGACCCCACAGCCCCTGCAGCCCCTACAGATTCCGCTCTACCCCCAGCACTAGCCCCCCTAGCCTCGCCCGCCGCAGCCCACACGTCCTCCATGAGCCAGGGAGGCAGCGGAGTCATCTCCCACATGCTCGCCACCACCTCCTGCGCCCGCCGCACTTGCAGCAATATATTCGCCGCGCGCGCCCGCCAGTCGTAGGTCATCGGGGTGCCGCTGCCGGATGCGACCTCTGCAACCCGGCCCGGTGGAAGCCACGGCGTGTCCAGCGCGGTCACCTCCAGCAGCGTGCCCAGGTACCGGGACGCAAAGCTTTTGCTCTTCTTCGGCAGCTCCGACTCCACGTCCCCCGACCCGGTGATGGGTGCAGGCACGCCCCCTCCGAGCCGGAGGTGCCGGAGCTCCAGCTCCAGCTGAGACCTGGCCAGCAGGCACAGCATGGTGTGCGGCCCCTGCTGCAGCCCCTGCCCACAGCCCCCGGTGAAGCTTCACACCATCTGCTGAGATGAGCTGTGTTAGGTTGTGCTATCAGCCATGCCAGCAGCAACACTTGAGCCGGCGCAGAGCTCGTTTGCGCAGAGCTCACATTGCACCAACTCTGAAGAAAACGTCGAGAAGGATTGCTCCTCGTCCAGAGTGCAGGGGGTTATACCATACAGCAAGACCGGTCGATATGCCACATACAACACACTGCCTGGCGGGCCAGCGCTTGGGGAAAGGCATCAGGGGGGGGCTCGGCCTACCCTTGCAAGCAGCGATCTAGGCTGTGGCGCCGCCAGCTCCTGAAGGATGGGCATGAGCAGCTGCCGGCGGTGGCCGGTGGCGAGCGCAGGGCTGCACACCGCCTGCCACATCGATGTGTACAGCACCGCCTCGCCGCAGCGCGCACTTTGCCCTTCTGCAGCCACTGGCTCCGCCGTCGCTGCCTCCCAGATTGCCGAAGCGGAGGTCTCGTCGGGGACAGGCACGGCAAGGTCTGCATGGCTCGCCTCGCCCAGCGCGGGCGGGCGCCCTGAGCTGCTCGAGGGATCGGACTGGCGGCCGTGCACGGCGAGCCAGGTGGCAAAGTGTACGCGTGTGGCGGGAGCAGCTCGAAGGGATTCCTCCGGGTGGCGCTGCGGGTGGCTGTGTGCTGCAGGGGCGCGCCGGACGGTCATCCCCCACCCCCACATCTCATGGCTGCTGTCGCTGTGGAACTCCAGGTTGAACGCGTTGCACTTCAGCACCACCGGCTGCTGTGGCCACTGCCCACTGGTGCCGGTCCACTTGTGGCTTGCCCCCCGGCTGCAGTCCGCCGGACGCTCCCGCACCTGCCTCCCCCCCGCCTCCCTGCCTCTAGTCATGCCGCACGTTCTCCCTGCCACGCTCGGATGGATGGAGCTCAACAACCCTCTTCAGCATGCGCGCTGTGTGGACGCCTGTCTGTGCAAAGACTCCGTGAGCTGTGACCCAGCATTTATCAGACCTTTCGCGTTCACCCGCACTGCGCAGGACATGCCGGGTGCAGAGTTCTGAAGTATTCACAGGCAGGCGTGCACGGGGACCAGGCGACTCTCTTTGTTTCGCCGCCACCCGCAGCGACCACAGAGTACAGTCATGCGGAACTAAAGCGGGCTACCACAGCGCGGCCTGCTCCGCGCGCGGCCTGCACTGCACTGCGCCGCTGGAGAGATTCGCAGCCGGCTCCCCTGGAAGGCGCGTATGGTGTTGGGGTCGACGTGCTCGATGGAAATGTTGGTCATGTGGAAACCAGGTGAGGTGCGGAGAGCTTGGAAGAGTTCTTGGCTGTCGGCGGCAGCCAGCGAGCGAATGAAACGTAACATATAGCTGATTGCATATCGGAAATGATACGACCCCCCCCTCCTCTCCGGTCTCACAGTTCATGACCCTCTCGAGTAGCCCGTTGGGCGCCGTGCCTTCCATGTCGTCGGCCTGTCCAGATTATGGAGGGCACGGCGTCCA
>LGRX02018644.1:0-32007 GCA_001247695.2 Cymbomonas tetramitiformis | reverse complement strand
AACGCATGGAAACAAAAGCAAAAGCGAAAGCAGAATTTTGTACAGTGCAGACAGGCACTGCACTGTACAGATGGTCAACGAGAAGAGGAGGAATTTCGAACTCCAACGTTTACAAGTACCGTGACTGACAACTCGAACTGTGCACTGTACAAGTATGGTGACATGACATGACGTCTACGGTGACACGCGGTCACCTCTGCCATCGGCTATCGCAATGTCGCATGTCAACGTGCTATCAGATATAGAGCTATCGATGCCGTGTCTCTCACCCGATCGCGCGACGTTGTCTTTTGTGTCATCACTCGAGTAATGTGTAATCGCCTGGCATCTTCTGGGATAAACTGAAGACTCTCGATTTTCGAACGCCGCGATCTGAACGGTCTGAACCTGTCCGCGAACGGTCGGCGATCTGAACCTGCGCGAGTGGCGATTCCGGGTCATGGGACCCATGTTTTTTCTGTTGCGCTTTCTTTTGTGCATATTTTTTTCAAGGGTTTCCCACTTCTGGACCATTCATGAATGGCCCATAGAATATTTGAGCAAGCCGTTTTCACCATCGTATTTTGCGAGCAAGCCCCTTTCTTTTGAGCTCAACTTGTTTTTTTCATGAAAATGACCGATTTTTGTCCACGCTTGCCTGCACCCCAAGGTATGGTCTAGACATGACCATGTTTGGGTCGTTTCCCCATTGGGTTTTGCATTTGGGGCATTGATTTGGGCTATGTGCGCCGCGGAAGATGTCTACCTTGTGTTCGCGTGAATGCTGTTCGAACCGGGCCATACCAGGGCAATTCTACTCAGGTACAAGGTAAACATCTTCCGCGGCGCAACACAACGTGGTTTGCCTTGTTTTACTGCCAACATTGCCCAAAAATGGCCAAGTTTGCCACGTGTTTTTAAACACAGATCAAACATGGTCCGTTTTATGTACGTCTTGCCCAATGTTGGCAGTAAAACAAGGCTAACAAGGCCGTGTTTCACCATCTCGGCCGTTGAAACTGCTTAGGTAGGGCCATGTTTACGCCATACTTATGATGGTACAGCAAGTTACGTACGTGGGCAAAAGCGGTGTGCAGGCACAATAGGCGATGACATCCCGCGCACAGAGATTGGCGCAAGGTGGGATTCCGGAGGAGAGACGGAGGGTCAATCCCGCGAAAAGAGCCACTGTTGCATATCGCTTGGCAAATTCTCCGGGTGAGGGCGATGGGTTGACGACGCCGTCGCGTGCGGACGATGCCTTCAAGAGGCAACGTGTCCTCGAATGGCGGATGCCAATCCCACGAATGGGTTTATAGATTTAGTTGAGGAACTCTTTTGGGATGGAATCATTCTGACGGAAGAATACGACAATCATCCCGCACGCGCCACCTTCACTGACATTGAACGCGACGGCATGACCGGGTAGGGCCCTACCTGCCTTGCTCTCGGGACGAACCCGGGGCGAGCATTGCCCTACCTGCAATGGGAAGGGGCCAAGTATGGCCGTGTTTTGACGTGTTCGCCGTAGGTCGAACCGAAAAGCACGGAAATTCCTCCCGTCACCCTCCCGTCACCCATCCAGTCCGCTGCTGGCGACGCGGGGTCAACCATGAGCTCGAGCGTGGAGAACAATAAGGCGTTGGCCTCCACGCGGATGGGGAGGGTAGCATCGTCCAGCAGGAAAAGGGGTGCGAAACCAATGTCCTCCGCGGTGACAAATGTTGTCTGCAACGCAGAGACCATCCTGGCGAAGAGCGCGGACGCGTGGCACTCAGTCCCGGAAAATCGCCCGTTCTTGTCCTCGAATAACTTTTGGCGAACGGACTTGGAGACCTTCATGTCGAAGTGTTCCCGTTGCAGCGTCCGCATCGAGGCCAGGAACGCAGCACCTGCTGAATTGGCAGCCGGCTGAGCTGCCGGCGGCGTGGCTGGAGTGTTGGCGTGTCTCGCAGCTGCCGAATCAAAAATCGTGGATAGCGCGCGTCGGCGATTCGCCATGCTAGCGGTGGCTCGAGTAGAAGCAACCATCTTGAGAAGGACTGAAGGGGCGGAGTGAGGCAACGGAACGCGAGATGTGCGGCAGTTCCGCGCGGCCAAGAAACGCGTGGGTCGCCGATACGGCAGCCGTGAGAGATCAAATAATTCAGGGAAGTCGTGTGGTAGCGGCGGCCAATACGCAACGGTGTGGGATCCAACCAGAAAACGTAAACCAATCCAACGTTAAGACCCGTAGAAAACCGTTCTCCAACCGGTGCGGCGTGCCGTAAATCAACCCATAAAATTTAGGCCATACCCGTGACTGCCGGCACTCTCACGCGCGGAGCGCCTCACCCCATCCCAGGCGTCCGAGCTTAGCCACTCATGGTGGCAATCTCGCAGTGGCTAAATAAAGCGCAAGTGGGGCCAAACCTGGTAGATATATGGTTCGGCGGTGATATATATCTAACTGTTGAGATAAACCCTGAGTTAAGGGTTACGGAATCAGAACGGTAAAAGTGAGATAGATAAATCAGAGGCATACATAAATACCTAACGGGTGTTTCCCGTCTACTGGTGACGGTCACCCAGCCTACCATAGGAAGTGACATGTGACAGTTTTGAGTGTCACACACAGTGTCAAATCCAGCAAAAAGCGAAGATCGCCATGTATAACCGGATGAACTCCATAGTTGGCCCGGACAGCGTCACTGGCTGTTTCTTTTGCGATGACCCCAAGAACCCTGACACCGTGTTCGATACCAAAGAGCCATTCATGCTCGCAGATCAGATCGCGTCGCAAGTAGTAATTGTGAAGCATCCTTGCATGCAAACTGCGGTGGTTCTTGACCCTCGAGCAGATTTCTTCAAGCAGAATGTCCAGGATGAAAATCCTAGCGAGGACGAGCTTGCTAAGTACTTAGGCCTGCAGTACGACATGGCATTTGTGTAGTGTAAATAGATAGCATCAGTTTGTGTATATACATAAACAAGGGTAAGTATGGCCCTACCTATCATGTATCTATGCTCAGGTACTGATCGGAAATGGCCATGTTTATACATAAACAAGGGTAAGTAGGGCCCTACCTATCATGTATCTATACTCAGGTACTAGTCAGGTAAGGCCATGTTTATACATAAACAAGGGTAAGTAGGGCCCTACCTATCATGTATCTATACTCAAGTACTAGTCAGGTAAGGCCATGCTTATACATAAACAAGGGTAAGTAGGGCCCTACCTATCATGTATCTATACTCAAGTACTAGTCTGGTATGGCCATGTTTATACATAAACAAGGGTAAGTAGGGCCCTACCTATCATGTATCTATACTCAAGTACAGGGTAAGTATGGCCATGTTTAGACATAAACAAGGGTAAGTAGGGCCCTACCTATCATGCATCTATACTCAAGTACTGAGGATCAGACATTGCCATGTACATCTTTGGAGACTGTCCATAGTAAGGACTAAATAAGCGTAATAGCCCAAAAAAAACAGATTCTGAAAATATTTTTTTTCCAATGTTTTCAAGTACAGCCCAGGTACAGCCCAGGTACAGGGTAGGTATTGCCCCCTACCTACCCCTTACCTACCCAATGCCCATACTTACCTAACTTTGAGGTGCTGTAACAGGAAGTGTAAAATGTTTTTTCAGTTAAATCTTTGGAGACTGTCCATAGTAAGGACTAAATAAGCGTAATAGCCCAAAAAAAACAGATTCTGAAAATATTTTTTTCCAATGTTTTCAAGTACAGCCCAGGTACAGCCCAGGTACAGCCCAGGTACAGGGTAGGTATTGCCCCCTACTTACCCCTTACCTACCCAATGCCCATACTGACCTAACTTTGAGGTGCTGTAACAGGAAGTGTAAAATGTTTTTTCAGTTAAATCTTTGGAGACTGTCCATAGTAAGGACTAAATAAGCGTAATAGCCCAAAAAAAACAGATTCTGAAAATATTTTTTTCCAATGTTTTCAAGTACAGCCCAGGTACAGCCCCAAGTACAGGGCAGGTACCGAGTAGCACAACTTTGAGGCCTCAAAAATGAGGTTACCAAAGCCATTCCACCCAAAACTTCGCTCCATATGTCTTACATCGACCCAAACCATCGATATCTACAATAAAAAACAAACTATCGGAAACTTCATTTCACCCGATTTGGGCCGGTTTTGCCATTTTTCTGCCGACATTGCCCAAGTAGGGCCCTACTTGGCTCGAAACACAAGGTAAACACAAGGTAAACACAAGGTTCTAAATTTGTAGGGTTCGGGGTTCTTCTGTGCTTGCATCCCGACCGCTGAACTCAGCTCCGCTGACCAGCCTCAAAGTGGCTGAGTTTCTTGCAATTCATCCTGGCAGCTTGATTAGCTTTAGCCCAGTAGTGGGATGACCGGGTCAAGACCCCGGCAACCAGCTAGAAGTGATCGGTTTCCACCGAAGTGAATGTTAGGTGTTTGTTTATGTCTCGTGGCTGTGTATGCTGTACCTGCTTTGCTAGGTAGTCACACCCACGGGTGGTGTGCTGGACTTCGGGTTTAGGCTTAGTTATTATGGGCTCTGACTAGCCCCTAGCCTGACCCTGCTTCCGTATCGTGTCCGTGACATCCTAGCACTGTACTGTACAGTAGTACAGTACAGTAGTACAGTCATTGTTACTGTCTGGGTTTCCGAGAGCATAAAGCTCCGGCCAGACACTGTTTATGTGATTATCAGTTTGTCTCCTAGCGGGCTTAGCCGGACAGCGTATCTGTCTTCCTCGCATTATTTTGCCCCCACCCCACCTCGGTTCACTTGGTTATTGCAAACATGAGGAAGCCTCCGAAAAAGTACGGCAGGGTGTGCCTTTCTTGCGACAACGGCGGGTATCGGTGTACTGTTGAACACACTGATGGTATGCATTTTATTGTCCTCTATTCAAGAAAGATGACAGGGTAACAGATTCTCCATAAAAAATGAAAGGTGCGTTGCCCTTGCTTTCCACGGTTCCCTTGTACAGTTGACTACATAATAAGTGTTAGGAACAACTTTGTTTGCGCAAGCAAGATTACGGGGCTTTCATTGAACCAGATACGGGGCTTTCGTTGAACCAGGTACGGGGCTTTCATTGAACTAGATACGTGGCTTTCGTTGAACCGGATATGGGGCTTTCAGTGAACCGGATACGTAATTCTACGCGAGTTCCTGACCACGATACCGAGTGTGCAGGCAATTCTGCTCAAATTAGAAAGGGTTGGAAGCAAGATCCGTTCGGAATCTAGGATGCTTGACGGTTCTTGTGAGGGGGGTAATGGGCGTGATTCGAGCCAGCCAACTCGACTCACGCCCAACAGGGACGCATCTTGCACAGCATGAACATATCACGCATATCATCTAAGCATAATAAACACATACTGGCCGTTTGGCAATGCAATTTCACCTCTAGCGGAAACGCGGATGTCAACCGCGTCCACGTTTCCGCTAGGCGTTTCTTCCCTCATTCGCGCGCTCGTTTGCAAGAGAGCCTGGGCAACGGATGAGGGAAGCGTTCGTTAGCAAAAATAGTATTTCGTATGCGTTCTTTTCCCTAAACAAATTGCACAAACTGAACGGTCAACCACACATCTCGTTGTGGGATGACGCGTTCATTTGGCGGAAGCGGGTGGAATTTAAGGAATTTGAAACCCGCAATAGTTGCGCTATGGGTTTCATCTTCTTTGCGAAACGGGTACCCACATCATACTAAGTAGGAATATGTGATAATATTTTGAAGCAAAAGATTACTCAGATTAATACAATCTTAGAGATCTTTATTTCGCTGGACAGGGCACACTCCCGGTTTCCAAACCCAATACATGCTAAACAGCGAAGGGCTTCCCGTGCGTTCTAGCGCACGTAACTGCGTAGAAATATTGCCAAGATATTTATCTTTGATACATTCGAAGCACAAGGTCTAAGAAAGTCTGTGCGCAAAATGGTATTACTATTTCTTTGACACAGATTTTAGCGTGATATACAAACTCATAAATCTGGGTCAAAGAAATAATATGTTAACTTCGCGCACAAGCTATCGCAAAACTTGCACTTCAGGAAAGTGAAATATATGCATCTTATCAATATATTTTGCAAAGTTACGTGCGCTGGAACTCACGGGAAGCCCTTCGCTGTTTGGCATGTTTGGGTTTGGGTTTCAAACCCAAAAGGCATCATGCCAGCACGCGGCCGTCTTTAATATACTCAACGGCTTGCCATATGCTCTTGAGGGTGCACTGATATTGATATGAACAATATCACTGCCAAGTATCGTGAGAAGATTCTCAAGAAAACCCCTATTATGCAAAGCCACAAGTGGTTGAAACCATCTCACACCGCACCAACTTAGCTTGCAGTCGCGAAGGCTAAGCTGATGCGGTTGCGGATGGGGCCAATCGATAGCTCAAACGAAAGGTATTCACCTAATGAATACAAACGCTTTAGAATCGAATGGTGGAAAAAAATTATGCTTCATGCTACATGCAAAAAATTGTTTTGAAGAAGGGGGTGTGCCAGACGCAAAATATTGCACACGCTGAACCGCTTGCGCTTGTACCTCCGGGGTACCGAGTGATAGTTCATACTGTAGTACAAACCGAAACGATAGATGGCATGGCTCGATGGCATGTGACATATAGTCTATTCCCCAAAAACAGGACGGAATTTATATTCCCCGCTATGCACTTATCTATTCCTCGATAACCTTTTTTCCTGAGAAACGTCCCCCTCGCCATCCCGACTTTCCGAACCTGGCATTTCCGTTTGCTGAAGTGTACACGTATTATTCAGTTACTTCTGACGATCTGGTTGAGATGGGACCTAAGTCTGGACCATTTGCGACTCAATTTGTGTGCACGATTAAGAACAGTGATGGCACCGCCTGCGGAACGATACGCAGCCTATTTCACGAGCTTGGGAAGTCGGTAAGCACAAGCAACCTGATCACGCACGTTAGGCGCTATGAACATGCTATACACATGCCTCCAAACAATGAGCTAAAATTTGCCCCACTCAGATGAGCAAAAAATGACTAAATGAACCAACAACCGAAAACATCCGAAAATCATTATTAAACTAATCAAGTCTTGATTAGACCCGACAGGGTACTAATCAAGTCTTGACTAGCCACGGCAGGGTACTATTCAAGTGTTGATTAAGCACAGGACCCCACTAATCAAGTGTAATCATAGTATTCATGACGAGTCCTGTGTACAAACACGCTATTCGATGAAAACGACATTATGGAATGTCATTTTTCAATTTAATTATAGATAACTAAATAATTCCAAGGCGTACGAAAATAACGTATTTTCCGACGAGACGTGAGACGCACGTATAAACGCGGGTGCCGATGAGGCTAATAGATAAGAACGTATGAGTGCTTATAGTAAATTCGCAACCACATGCAAGCATTCAACGAAATGGTAAACACGATACAAAATATGATGCGGTGACTAACTAATTTCATTTTGTACATGTGTTTTATTAATGTTCAGGACTAGTCGTTAGCAGTGCGACCACAATCTACCCGGTATCTGTGTTCATTCCAGGTTCAAGGCAGGCATTTGGCACAGCGTGCACTATCTACTCCGCTGGTGCGTCTCCTACAGGTACGGGGGGCTCGCTGTCTCCTGTTCTCCCTCGGCGCCTTCTTCAGGAGGTGCATCAGTCTTAACATTGTTTCAATCCCAACTCGCTAGAGCGGTTTCTTTGTATGATATAAGGAAAAACAAACTCGAAACGGTGACCACGCGCCGTGTAACTCTTCAGTACGTTGCTTAAGTTCACATGGACAATTCCAGCACTCAGGGTTTGAGGGGTTTGAGGGGTAAAATGACCAAAACGGTCACCAAAATTATGCATCCAACTATTCTTGTGTACAACTTGCGATTGTGGACTTGTAACCAAGTTAAAACCCATCAAAATAACGTAACAACTGTGCTTTAAACTCCTGTAATATAGTTTACCACCCAATTTCCAGGGCTATTTCGTATTTCCCATACGACTGGCCCCGTAATGCCATTTCCCCACCTTAGTAGGGTGGTCGAAATTGAAAAAATCCAACTTTTTCCACGGAGTTCTTATTGTTATGCATCAAGCATATGTAGAGTATATAGAAAATACATACTTGAACAAGTTTTGGGGATTTTTCGTCGAGAACCACATTTTTGGTGATTTTTCTGAGTTCGCGTGGCAGAAAACCACACTAAATCGTCAAAAAAACATCAAATTGCTCAAAACATTTGCACTCAAGAATATTATTTCATGTTTAAGTGCATCAAATGTGTGTAAGTTCAACAAAAAAATGACCCCCCAAAAAATGAGACTGGAATGAGACTAGGGCCAGTCTCATTTTTGCGATTCCATCGTTTAATGCATCAATGTCTATCTTCGTGGTGACATCCGTTATTGATGTCACCTGCCATTTGCAATCCTGCCATCTGCACCGCATGCTTCTCTGCTAGCAGCACGGTGCATGCAGTATCAAGTTCTGTTCACAAAAAAGCCACGTAATATATCATCTCATTAGCACGTATAACCATCGATGCATGGTGGTAAGTCAGCATCAAAGTTAATAACAAATAAGTGTGCGTGCATGCAATGAGCGTGGACCTACCTCGGATACGATGTTTGTTGGCGTGCGACACGGAGTGCATTTCGTTGATCGCCTCGCATTGTTTATGGGATATATAAGACTCCCCAACTTCTTTGTAACTATATAGTGTTGTCGCAGTGCCATGTGGAGATGTCACCTCCACATTTACATATGATGCAACTACCATCAGCAGTGGTCGTTTGCGCGGTGTGGTAGTCGTCACTTCGAAAGTAGCACGATCTGAACTTCGAAGCTCCCTTTCATGCAACACCTCTGCAGCCGTGTCGATGGCAGTCGTGGCAATGTTATTGGCGGTATGCGCTTGGGCTGCAGCATATCCGATCACCAGCACCGCGTCATGTCGCCGCACACAACTGACACAATGCGCACTCTCTGCATGCTGCGCATATGATTGTACATAGTAGCTACGCGGACGTGCGTATTATTACCATTATTATAGAGCGCATACGTTGCCATTATGTCCACAATTAACATCTGCCGTACTAATATGACAATTCACAATAAGCGTGTGTATGCGTACCATCATCAGTTGTGCAACTTTCCGATCTTGAACGGCTTCTCCTTGTTAACCACTTCGCGGGGAGTTGATTACAGTAGTTGCAGCGTCATCGCCGTGTGTCTCAAATATCAAGTATCGATCTACATTGATGATAGAATGCCTGTCCGAAGCCGAGAAAGCAGATACGCCATTCTTTCTACGATCCCGCAACGTCGGCGCATCAGGTTGTATTATTGAAGCCGGAGCTCCGCGTGGATGTCGCCAGTCGTTATCACTTATCAGAAGGAGGTTGCTGGGGCAACAAGTGCGCGTTGCTGCCGCCTGCCTGCTTAGAGACACCGCGTGAACACTTATCGTTGGCACCGCAAAGTTTAGGATAGAACACGCCTTTCTATTGCTCGCCATATCAGTTGCGAATAGGTTCGGCTACACGACAACAGCTACGTGAGGCAAAATCGCGCACACCGCCATTTGCGTATGCGCCATTGACGCTCGGCTTTGAGACGCTCATGCGCGAAAATTCTCGAGAGACTGCCTCTAAAAACATTGAAGAAGCTTACGAAGTAACTGCCGTGCATGGCGCTCGCGAATTCAAGCAACCGGCTTAACAGTGGCTTCACAGTGGCAATCGGCTTCAATGTAAGCTTCTGTAAGCCAAGAACGCAGGAATTTATAAATTCACGCCAATTCGGCGTTTCAGGCACCGTGTAATGATTGGTTCGAACGAACGCCCCCCTTCGCACCCGACCATCGTCCCAATTCGACGTGTGGGGACCAGTACAACATCCATGTCATCTGAGTCGCGGAAGTGGCCATATGCATAAGATAAATATGCGATGTCAAACGGGCTTGTTCGGGCTTGAATTCGATTGGATAAAAGTTATTGAGTGAAGTGGCATGTTTTAATGCCCTCTCAGAAATTTGAATTCCGTTTTGAAAGGTTTGGCATCGTAAATGCATCCGATATGGGAAATATGTGGATATATAGTGCAAGTGGGACACACGGGTACTTAGCTTAAGACCTAATGGTGATATATTATGAAGGATGACCCCCTTGGACCTCAAGAGAACGTCTTAAACAAATATTACAACAGTGGTCCTTGTCATAGCACTGAACACGATTTCAGTCCTATCACAAAGAACTGCAAAAACGGACAGGAATTGCAAAAACGGACACGATTCTGTAAAAGCCGACACTGGCCGTGTTTAACCTAATCATTATGCCATGACACCATTCGGGTGGCATCGTCATCGTCATAGATTATGGGGTGAGGAGCGATTTTGGCCGTAGCAAATGTTTTGATCGGACTGCCACAATGTGCCACGTATTCATCCGCGTTGAATATCGGGAAACGGCAGATCCCAAATCTAAATTATATGCAATTATGTCATAAATAATTCAGAATACCCGGCGCGTTGCGGGTTACAGCAGTGTGAATTGTATGAACCACTTTCGTGCACCACTTTCGAGAGGTGGCCTCACCAAAGTGGTTCACAGGTCCTGAGGTGCATCAAGGGACTTCGCATTAAGGAATACCGAGATCGTGTATCCGAGCAGCTGCGAGTCAGCCATCCTGCCCCCAACAAGGTCACCTGGGAGGACTTGGAAGTCATCGTGGAGGTTCAGGATAAGCTGAAGAACGATGCTGAAGCGTGGGCTCTGACACTACAGCAGGAACTCGTCCGCAGACTTACCTGTGTGTACTCCTGCTACGAAGCCAGTCAGCAGGAAGACTGATGGGGAAGCAGAGATGTTGTTGTGCGACGCGTGCAACAAGGGGTACCATTTGTGGTGTCTTACCCCAGCACTGGATGAAGTACCAGAAGGCGAGTGGCTATGTCCTAGGTGCTCAGGCACGAGGATGCAAGCTGCTAGCGCTGAGGTACAGACCCAGGAAACCAAGAGCTCTTGTGTCCTGGAGGACAGATTGGGGATGAAGGAGCAGCAATTGAATGAGAAGCTGTCCTCAGACATGCGCCTGCTGCCAGCAGACGTGGGTCCCCGTCGTGTGGTGAAGGGAGATATATTTCAGCCATGGCATACTATCTTATCAAGAGAGATGCTACTGGAGGAGAAGGACATGTTCCTCTACGTGCCAGATCAGATTGATTGGGGTAGACAGGACAAGCTCTCCGAGGCTGTGCAGATCTTCATGCCAGGGCACTGGAATGAGGGCCATCGCACCGTGCTGAGCAAGAAGTACCGGGAGCAAAAAGCGATGGCAAGACAACTGAGGGATGCACCTCTGGTGCCTGCTTTGGCTGAAGAAGAAGTTGAAAAGCGAGGAGAATTGAGACATATGACTAAGGCTCGGGTGCGCGAAGCTAGCGCACTGCAGTGGGGGCTTGAGCTGGTCATCACAGTACCCTCCGAGGTGAGGCGCTTGGCGACAGAGGTGGACTGGAAGTCCATCGATGGCGTGTGGGACCCATGGGCAGGTACTGGGGTCATCAGTGAGGTGATGGTGGAGCAATGGCCGCAATTGAGATTTATGAATAATGACTGGAATTCTCAGCTGGGTTGGTCTGAGGCGCATGACGCACTTCAGCCAGGTAACTATCGCATATGGAAGGAGAAGTATGGTGTCTGTGATGCCGTGGTGACTTCGCCCTGGTTTGCAGCGCTGGATATCGCGTTTCCATTGGCAGTTATGGCCAGTCGTGTGGTGGCATGTGTCCATGTTCCTTCTTACTATTTGACAGACATGACCGAGAGCAGAGCTGCGTACTTCAGACGATTGAGTCAGTCTGGACGCTTGCATGTGATTGGACATCTAGAACATGAACCTATTGGCCGCAGATGTATGTGGGTTTTGGTGTTCAAGAACCCGCTGGTCAGAGCCAAGATGTTACAGGATGGAGAAGGTGAAGGCATTGGCATGTTCACTTTCAGTTTGGGCAAGTTCATGGCAGATGGTGATACGACCCAGTATGCTGAACAAGCCCATATTTGAGTCTGTGCTACTGCAGGCAGCAACTACAGATGGGGGATGTTGGAAATCTGGGCTTGCATATAAGAGCTTAGCGTTCGATCTCAGAATATCAGAATTTCAAAAAAAATTGTAGCTCTATGATCTTGTGCTGTGTTAAGACTGCCTGGATAATTGCCGACACATAACAAGTGAATGTTAAGAACGAGTTTATGTCTATCCGCGAGTGTTAAGATTGCTCGGACCCGACAGTATTCGTACCATCATGTGCACGCGTTTGCGACAGCTCATCGGTGTAGCGCAGGCGTTGGTGAGTTAAGGACTTCGTCCTTGAGCCTGATGGCTGAGTCGATCTCGGAGTCCAATAAGCGCCTATGCGCTCTAGTTGTTCCACATTTCCAGCATGAGGGCGTGTAGGGCGTCGGGGAAGACCTCCGGTACATATGTGAGTACTTCATTTGGCACTATGGACGGGAGACAGACCTGGTGCTTTGTTATTGTTTAGTTCATGTATTGCTTTTTTTGTATCCCTCTCTACTTATGGCCAGCTCTAGCCCGTTGTTGTTCGGGTCTGGATCATATAGATAAAATGCCCATCCGGACTGTATTGCTTTCCCCCTCTTCTTTACGGCTTGCAATCGCGCAATCCACTGGGCCGCTTTTGGCCGATGCGACCAATCTCCAAAATTGCCCGCCACAGGCGCGACATTCTAATTATAAGTATGGTGGCATTGCAAAAATCGCACAATTTTGAATATTTTTGCTATTTTCATGTTTTAAAAGGCCCTGGAGGAATTGGAGCATAAACCATATGAAACTCTAAATCGATCCCAAGATCCGACGCATCTCAATTTTCAACAGCGATCTATCATTGTTATGTCGTGATATCCGACCGTCGCATATATCAATATATTGATCCTCAAAAATCAATTATCCGTATCGAGATAATAATAATGACGATGATTAATTCCGAGGATCGATATGTACCCTCTATGTATTTTAGGGTATATGGTCTGAGTGTCAATATGATACTAATAACTAATTCAAGACATCGATAAATCGTTGATAAGTAATTTCGGGTATGGATATAATACGATATATCGGTGATATATTGATGTATCAAGTTACTAGGGTTATTGATACCACCGGGCCTTGCCTATTATTGTCCGGAGTAATTAGCACATATGAGATTGGAAGTGACAATGACCCTAGGCCAAAGTGATCCTGCGCGCGTATGTCTGCGGTTTTCGCCGTAGCTTTGGAGGCTAAGACGGTAACAAGAGCACATCGATCCATGTGAAGCATTCTATATATACATTATGTGATAACGTTCGTAATCTTCAAATCCGGGAAAATCGGATATGAAGATATTTGATCGTCAAAATATGAAAAGTTACGGAGTCTGCTTCAGCAGAATATGTTGCATTGTGATCATGGAGTCTATGGAACGAAGTGTGGGCAATTGCATGCCAAGAACGATGACCAAACGCGGAACAAGTAAACCTACGATGGTGCATACTGTTATCTTCATAACTACTAATGTCTTGCATAGGACTGGCATCCAATGACAAAATACCAGCTTGAGTTTGTACAAACAAGTTAACCTCAGTGAGGCACGTCACACACCGAGCTGGAACAAAGGAGGTTGAGTATCGATGTCAACGGACAGAATTTTTCAGCGGTAGTCACTTCCACAGCAACAGGAGATCCCGTTAATCACATTTTCACCTACACCTATATCTTTACCTTATGGCAATGACATCACCGCTTGGTGCTGATTTCTGTACAATTAGGCGGTGTTTGATTTGATTTCTTCATGAAAGCACGAGGCTCATCTGGTGGTGAAACAAACGAGTCCAAAAGTATTCACTAACTTCCCGTTACGTAACCAAGATAAATCGCAAGAACAGCTGCAACAGCAAACGCAACCTTCTCGGCTGTACTCCCGGGTGGAAAAACGATACCGACCATGACTCCAAGAAAGAGTGCAGCTATAGCACCGATAAGAAGCCCGACAGATGAGAAGTCAGGTCCAAAGCCCCCTCTAGAGGTTGCGCCTAGCCGACCGTTCGCGAGAAAGCTTCCAAAATAGAACGATGCAAGAGAACCGACCATAGCAATGGCCTGAGAGGGAAGGTTCGGCAAACCATATGCATAAACCCCGAGCCCGGTCGCCGTAATCACGCCCAATGCGTAAGTGATGATTGTCGCGTTCCCATTGCTGCCCACCAGAGGGATAATCGCGCGAACAAACGGCGAGATGAGTGCATCCAATATCGGTATACCCATCGTTGTCGTTGCAGCCTTCTTTATTCCAACGGGTCTACTACGAATCCAGCGTATCTGTGCTCCTGAAAACTGTTGCAACCTAGGGTTGAGACAAGCAAGCCGTGTTTTATCTGCTGCTGGTGTACTGCAGTGCGGCCTTCCTTGGACGAGCTTGCGATACTGGGGTACGGTTGACAATGAAAACGAGGACGGAGCTTGTCGCAAGTAGCAGCGTTGAGCGTTTCCCCCTCTGAAAACGGTGGCTGGCTCTGACTTCACAGCGACGTTTGCGATGGAGAGGCGGACAGCTGCGCGAACGCAACATATACACCCGCAGAAGCTGAGATAGGAACAGGGGGATTTCGGGAACAGCAACCCTTCGAAAACGGTGACAAGACTGTAGGGTGCCGCTTGTATTCACACTAGAAGGGAAAATATTGTGTGGATGAAGTAAGATGGTTGCATAGAAATTGTTGTCAGTGTCACCCAAACGCTTTTGTGACACAAGTTGCAGACTCACAGAAGTATTGATACATTTAAGCTTGAGCAATCTTCGTTAAAAAGAGACACGGCCGTTTAAGAGGAAGCCAACTGCTAAAAGTCGAGTGACATCAATGTCAACATATTTCAGAACACATCTTCACTGAATTGCACGAGGAAAGCCCAAAGGCCAAACCATGGTGAAATTAGCAAACTCGTGTGTAAAGCGCACAATATTTTTCGCTCTTCTTTCCTCTCTCTGGATTGCAGCGGTGTGGCCGACATTGTATTTGCTTCTCGCAAACACACACCTACACACACACCTGAGCGGCCTAATATCAAAGATATCTATCGTCTGGAAGTACTAGCACAATCTGATTTCCTCAGCGAGCTTTGAGCATGATCACAAACACACATACGATCACACACGCACTGACATGCACGTCTTGAGAATCTGCGCAGAGGAAATCATACGCACGCACGCACACACCTAGAGACGTTAGCAGTGCCCGAAGGCCCAACCACCACATCAAGCAAACCACAACAAGGGCTTCTTCGGTGCCCAATAACTCATAGCATGCAACATGCAGAAGACACTGAATCGGATCCCGAAGATTTAGGCGAGTGAAATTTTCCCATACTCCTAACCCATATCCGCCCGGTGAATCGTGAACTTAGCCGAAAGAAGGCTGAACACTGCCATACAGGTCACACAACAAAAGGATCGCGCACACGCACCCACTCGCACACACGCGCACACGCACGCATATCCGATCCGAGCAAATCCGCACGAAGGCAAGCACACACAACATAAGGATAAACTACTGTCTACGCATGAAACATGCGGGAAAACATGCGTGTTACAGTATTGAGATTCCCAGGCCAGACCTCGAAGAGTTGCTAGAACTCACCCATGATATGATAGTTTGTGCTCCAAAAGAAACGTATTTACCTTCGTATATCCCGTCGGGCCAAGCGACTTCGCAGGTCCTCCAATATGTTACTTTTATAAAGGTGTCGATGCCAGTTCGAATGTTCCGTTCGAGGCGGGACGCAAGCGTTGAGATCCAGAGATCCTCTGTTGAGATCTCTCTACTGCTCTCGGACTGTGTCACGAAAACTTTTTTCAAACCGTTTTCTTTTGGTTTTTTTTTTACCAAAGCAGAAGACACGTGTGTATATTCCCCTTGCCTTATCTTACCTGACTGTGACTCAGCTATCTCACCTCTGATCTCACCTTACTTTTATGCTAGGCCAGTCGATCTAGAGATCTCCGCTAGGCCTGCGAGCTGCGACCGAATATTTGACGTCATTTTGCGATCGGACGGCACTGGCACGATACGATTAGTAAGTGTAACCGAGTTTTAACTTTTACTAGGCGGATCGATCTCAAAAAGAGATCTCCGCTAGGCCATCTGACCGTAGGATCATGTGCGCGACAGTGCTTCGCTTTTTGCATCCCAACATGCCATGCCATAACGCGTGGGTGGCGTCGCGGTAAATGTACGCGACTGCAGTGGCACTGTCATCGTTAGCGTCTGGCGATCGTGAGATCGGAAGTTCGTGTGTGTCGCCCGTTGGGATTCGCGCTTTGCTGCTGCTGATTAAGTAAGTAAGTAAGTAAGTAAGTAAGGTAATTTGGCCAGGTTCCAAATCATAAGGAGCAGAGGTTTGACGATTGCAATTCTCTCGAGCCCTTTTGACACCTGATCCCAATGCTGTTCCCGTTCCTGTTATTTCGAATACAGCCCGCTGAGTGGTCCACGTCATAGATGCCCCGACGCGGGGAAAAGCGGTCTCCACATCGTATCATGTACAAGGGAAAATAGCAGGTCGATCCTGTTATTTTCGCCTTATTCTTCAGATAATAGAAGATGTTTTTTGATAATAATAAAACATTTACGCTAGCAAAGGGGACAAAGTCCTGAGAGTGCGGTATCCCTGCTTTGCAGGCTAGTGAAAACACCAGGGGCTACTCCCTCTGCTATACAAAGGGGCTCAACCCACTTTTCAGCAGGGTGACATCTAGAGAAAAGGCTAAGTGCTAGGCAAAAAACTCTAGAAGATGGAGAAGCAGCCATGGCCGGGTGAGTGGAGGGGTGGCTGAATCTGGGCGGTGGGGAGAGAAGTCGGAGAATTAAGGGGGTTTTTGGAGACGTTGAGGAAGGGGGTCGGGGTGGGCGGGGGAGAGGGGGTGGCGGGGGAGGGGAGGGGGGGGACGGCCCCTCCCCTTGGGGACACGGGACCATCTTTTATTGCAAATTTTTTGAGAATTATTGCAGGAGGGTTTGAAGAAAGTCGTTTGATTGTTGCACAACTTCTGTTTCTGTCATGGCTTCACTGCTCGAGATGTCAACTGTATGCGGGTCAGTGTTTAAGGTGGTGGTGGTGTTTAACAGAAACACGTCTCGCCTATTTTTGGTGTGTTGCCTACAAATTCTTGATAGTTTTTTGAGAAGAGGTTTAATCTTGCCACGGGGAACACCTATCGTGTTGAGGACAGTACCAAAAAGAGGAGGAGGTATCCCATGAGTGTGAGAACTTTGGGCCATTATGAAGGGCTTGGAATTTGCGTTGGTGATTGTCGTGTCGTGGTGACCACCATAATAAGGCTCAATATCACTCTGATGATAAGGAGGGTTTTGAGTGGGCCATGGGCAAAGCGAAGAAGGAAGTACTTGGACGCTTTCGTTCAGAACTTCATCCCAAATATCATAGCTGACTCCTGTGCATTCTAGCCTCTTCTTCGTGACTCTGGACTTAGGAAGAACGTTGAGGAACCATCTGGCAATCTTTTTTTGTGTAGGCCTCCAGTCAAAGACTGGTTGAGTATCATTGGGTGCACTGTCTATAGCTATGATAACAACATCCGAAAAGTCATCCTTATAGCATCCACCACCTGGGAGAACGTAGGGGTCATCACCCGTCCAATATCCATGTGGGATAAATGGAATAGTGTTATGCGGGAATCTGAAAACAAGTTTAAAACCTTTGTCGAACCATCTCTTTTGGTTTTTGGGAGACAGCGGAAGAATCCATGTTCCTGAAAATCCGGGGACGGTGTTGGCCGCTTTATGTCCCATTTCCAAGGTAGTCATTTATTTTTTGAAATAACATGCGGGCATTTTCTATATTCAATTTTGACCCCAAGTCCCAAGTCCCCCCCCCCCACTTGCTTCGAGTGCTCAAGTCCCAAGTCCCCCCCACCCCCCACCCTAGCCGTCAAAAGATAGTCCTAAGTCCCCCCACCCCTCCTTGCGCAATAAATCAAGTCACAAGTCCCCCACCTCCCAAGGTCCCCCCCCCACTAGTGGAATCACAAAAAAATGGCATACCGTACGGCAATTTGTCTCCAATTTTAAGACGGTATTTGTAATGTAACTGACTGACAAGCCGATATAATCGCACACCATATCTGAGGATTGTGAGCTTCTGTGATTGCCTCAAATCGCCTTCTTGCCGTCCAGATCAACGAGTTCACCAGTCGTCAAAAGTGCCGCCTAATCTTGCAGTGCATGCCGTTTTCGACCACCGCGCGGCATGCGCCGGGATACGGCGACATACAATACCTGCTGAAATCTGTATAGGCAGCCCTGACCGGGAGTCCCGGTGCAGGCCCCTATGACAGATTCCTAGGTAGCCAACACTGGACCGTGACTGATCCGTAAGCCTGTGCTGTGACACACCGAGTGTCACAGGTAGCTAGACTCGAGACCGTTCCGACTCCGTGACCGTTCCGGGTATATCTAGCTTAGGGTTTATTTCTTATACGAGTTTATCTATATTGGTTCACTGACTGTCTGATATCTTGAACCGGGATATTCCAGTAGGTCGTGGACCCATTCCACGCTATATTCCACAGCTAGTTTGGCCATGATTGGCTAAAGCAGCCGCTTGGAGAGGTGGTGCGCGACGGCGCGTTTGGGGACTCACGGGAATTTTGAGATGAGCTGTTTGCGGTGAGCGTCTTTGAGCCGCAGCTATGGGGGTTCGACCTGGACCGGGCCTAGTCGACGCAATGTTCATTTACGGTATTACGCTTGCCCTGATCCCGCTTGCTGCCGATTTTTGGGCTGGTGGCTCGAGCACCTTCGACCTCGACGACGTCTTCCAGTGCCCCTCGCTAGCATGGCTCTACCGCTCCTTCCGTGACTGTGGCGTCGAATCTTCCCCACGACATTACCCGAACGCGCCCCGGCGTACCACCTCCCATCAGGCTTTCAGAGTTATGGGTGTTACCACCAGAGCAAAGAAGTCCCTCACGAGGGACAGCGACATTGATGCCTCGCTGAGGCTCATCGACGGGGTTCGGAACAGCCCGACGGTGCGGACACCGACTGTTCCGACCCCCAACCCTGCTTCGAACGAGGGCGCCGACGTGGCCGTTAGGCGTTACTTGCAGGAGCAGGCGAAGCTGACCGACGAGATCTACAAGGCACGTCTTCATCGTGCCTGGGCCAAGAGCGTCCGCGAGGACGTTCTTGGTGACAAGAAACACCATTTCCGCGGTACGGACGACGCTGGCCTTCTGTCCGACCTGGTGGTGCAGCTACGTACGGAGTTCGAGTCAGCTGGGCTGGAGCTGAAGTCCTTTGATCTCGACGACCCCCTTACCCCGGTTGTGAGCCGGGTGAATGGCCTTCTGTACGACGTGCTGGCTCTCGTGGTGGAGAAGCACAGCAACGCGTATGTCTGGCTCACGGGTACGGATGCTACCGATGCTTCCTCTGACCGAGATGGCCGGCGGGCTTTGGTCGACATCATCAAGGGCTGCGTACCGGTAGCGCTGCGGGAGTCGCAGCAAGAGGAGCATGCGGCCTTACGTTACCCCGCAAACGTGGACCCGCAGCCGATCTTGGCGCGGGAGCAACGTTTGGTGCGGGACAACAGGGCCTCCGACTGGACACCTACTGAGGCTACGCGTAAGCTGAGCCTGTACACCAGGCTTGACCCGGCGTTCTACGCTGCGGTTAAGGTGCGCTACCCCATGGCTGCTGACTTGGCCCATGTACCGTTGGCCTCACTCCGCTCCATGGTGGTAGAGATCTACCAGGCTTGGGCTCAAACTGACACGGGGAAGGCAGCTTCTGGCGCGGACGGCATCTCCGCACACCTCTCCAGCAGCGAGTACGACGCCCTCCTCGTGAAGATCACGGAGCTGAAGGAGCTGGTACAGCGGCAGCACGGGGAGGGCGCTCCGGTGGTGCGGCAACAGCGGGACAGGCAGCGGCAACAGCAGCAGCAGCGTGCGCAGCAGCCGAGGGGCTACCGTATGGGGCAGCACAAAGTGCCGCCCGTGGGGTTCGACCGGGACGACCAGCGGGCAAAGCCGTTCTGCGGCAGGTGCAAGAAGGCGGGCAAAGGTGAGAGCTACCACTTCTACCGCGACTGCCCGTTGGGCGGGCGCCAACACCCGCCCACCTCCGCTGCGGCATTCTGCATTCCTATCGACGAGGAGGACGCGGAGGGGGTGCATGCGCTTGCCATGTGTGCACTCTTCCAGCAGGCGGCGGACGATGGCGCGGAGTCCTTTGCTCGTGCGGCCGCCGCGTACGGGCCGCCCGCGGTGCTTTGTGCGGGAGCGGTGGGCGGCATCGACGTGTCCGCCTACGGCTTCGCGGTGGAGCAGCAGTCGACTTCCGACGAGCCCGTAGGGGACGACATTCTCCGACGGCTCGACGATCTTGCCGCGGAGGTTCACTCCGCGGCAGGGAAGATATCTCCCGTTCAGCTGGTACGGCCCCAAATCAAAATTTCTTTCGGTCCGCCTTCGGTCCGCCCGGTCCGAACTACAAAATGCCCGCCGCAAGCGCGAAAATTTTAATCTTAAGTATGGGAAACCGCAAAAATCGCAAAATTTTCATAAAACTTTTAGAAGTTTGCGCCAAATTAATTCGGCCCCAAAGCAATTTCTCTTTCGGCCCCTCTTCGGCCCGGGCCTCATTTTGGTGACTCAGGTCGGCCCGGGGCCGGCCAATCGGGGTAAGATATCTTCCCTGCTCCGCGGCCAATCACCAGGTGCACTTCACACACGCATCTTTCCCGCCTCCTGACGTCGTCGAGCAGCAGGCTTCGGCTCTGGTGTGTGGACCCGCCGCAGCGGGGACCACGCCGGAGGAGCAGGTTCCGGCAGGTGGTGCGGCGGCATCGGCATCCGCCGTGCCGGCCCCTGCTATACCTGTCTCGCAGGGAAAGGATGTGAAACCCGCGCCACTGCAATCGGCGCGGGTAACCACCACAGCGGACGCGGACGGTGAGTTCGCGGGGTTCGTTCAGACCGTCAACCACGCCGCCATCGGGCAGGTTGATCTCACGGGTTACGACACGGACGATTACGAGGGCCTCGCCGACGGCAGCTTCATCGTGAAGCCGCGGACTCCGGCCATTTCGGCAAATCATGCGTCGGAGTCCGCGACCCACGTGCCTCGGTCTGGTGGTGCATCCCGCACCTACGGTTGTGGCAAGCCGCCATGGGGCTTCCCCGCACACGCGGGCCCATGGGGATTTCATTACTTTGTCTCTCTCTTTCTTTTGATCTCGATCATGGGAGTGGGAGCTGCCGCCTACACGGCGGCCAATGACATCGACTCTGTGCAGGTATCGGGTCGGGCTGCACCGCAGCCTGTGCTGTGCAGGGGAGACTTATGCATCTACCCCGGTATATCCGAGCTGGACCCCGTCACTCTGGATGCAGTACTGCACTCCCTGGGTGCTGCGACGGTGGTTCACCGGCCGCCTGACCCACTGGAGAGCAGTGCGGCAAGCTACTACCGTGGGCATTGTGGTGACGGTGCACCTCTGGACTTTGACCCCGAGTAGCTTTCCTTCTGGCTCTGGCAGTGCACCACTCTGGTGGTGTGCTGAGATGTGCTTTGACCTCAACATGGTCTTCAAATTTGGTTTATGCTTTACTTTGACATCTACAATCTTCAATCTGGTTTGCCGCCACAGTGCTTTTCAGTAGTTTAGCAGGACCTGAGTGCCTGTATGTTTCTGCTCTTGTGCCGGCTAGAGGGTTTCAATTTGTGTATCAGAATAGCACAGTTGAATTAGCAGTTAGGTTTGTCACCCTAGCTCCTACCCTAACTTATCTTGACTTCTCTGACTTACCTGTCAGTCACCACCCACAGTGCTCGGGTGGTGTGCTGAAATCTGTATAGGCAGCCTTGACCGGGAGTCCCGGTGCAGGCCCCTATGACAGATTCCTAGGTAGCCAACACTGGACCGTGACTGATCCGTAAGCCTGTGCTGTGACACACCGAGTGTCACAGGTAGCTAGACTCGAGACCGTTCCGACTCCGTGACCGTTCCGGGTATATCTAGCTTAGGGTTTATTTCTTATACGAGTTTATCTATATTGGTTCACTGACTGTCTGATATCTTGAACCGGGATATTCCAGTAATACCCACCAATTAGGACCTTACACGTCGACGTATGGTGTCCGAATTCCCCCGGAGGCCACCGACACGTAGGACTGCGGGGGTCACCGGCTGAGCGGATGATGCCGCGGCCTCTGAAAATCAGTGAAAAACAACATCATGCCAAAATTCGGACATGTACCGTAGCGGAACATGCACTAGCGTGCCGCGCGAATGCAAATTCTATGCTTGGACACGCATCCCATCTAGCGTGATAGCAAAGAGCTTCAAAATCGCGGCCTCGTCACTATCGTTGTGGACATACCATCGCAAGTCCCCCCCACCCCCACTCGCGGAACATGCACTAGCGTGCCGCGCCGGAATGCAAATTCTATGCTTGGACACGCATCCCATCTAGCGTGATAGCAAAGAGCTTCGAAATCGCGGCCTCGTTACTATCGTTGTGGACATACCATCGCAAGTCCCCCCCACCCCCACGACTCGCGAAAGCGTGCCGTGCAAATCCATATTCTCGGGACACTCCGCATGCCATTTGAATCCCGTACTAAAGAGGTACAGTAAACACTCGATTTTAAGAAAACAGGAATTTTAGGTCAGCCTAGCAACTTTCTTATTTATATAGAGATCTTAAATATGGAGTGTTATGTGTTAAATATTGCGAAGAAATCAAAAAAGCTGGCTACTTTCTTATTGGCGGGTTTTCTTATTACTGAGTGATTACGAAAGCGCCTTTTTTGTTGTTGACATCATCAAGGACTGTGTGCCGGTTGCGCTACGTGAATCGCACCAGGAGGAGCACGCCGTGTTACGTTATCCCGCAGACGCTGACCCGCGGCCCATCTTGGCTCGGGAACAGCGCAGAGAAGATATCTTCCTGGGATTGGCCGGCCCGGGGCCGTGTCACGGAGGCCCGGGCCGAAGGCGGGCCGAAGGAAAAGTTGCGGATGGGCCGAGTCGCATTGAGGGGAAAATCGATAAATTTCCAAAATTTTATCGATTTTTGACAAATTGTCATACTTAAAATTAAAATTTTGCGCCTGCGGCGGGCAATTTTGGGTTCGGGCCGAGACGGGCCGAAATGTGGCCGAAGTAAATTCCCAATGCGGGCCGAGTCACCTCCGCGGAAGATATCTACCCTGGAACAGCGTCTGGTGCGGGATAACAAGGCTACGGACTGGACGCCCACCGAGGAGACCAGGAAGCTCTCCCTGTACAGTAAACACTCAGTATTAAGGAATTCACCGATAAGGAATCAGCCAGCGTTTGGGGGGGGGGGTCACGATTTTAGTGATTTGGCTGGCTGGACCAAAAAAAATAAGGAAGAGGTCCGAAATAAGGAAGGCTCGCTGGCTGGCATGCTTTCGGCAATCTTAAAATAAGAAATTGACGTTGGCATAGCTTGACGCGGTACACATGGCATTAGGCTAAGCGAGGCGCATCATTTTGCTGTAATCATTGGTGTTACGGGGTATACACCATCGTATAAGCTATGTATATGATGCCTACTCGTTGGGTCCATTTTACCACGTTCGAAAAATCAGCACACAGTTTTCTCGAAAATTTCAGTTTGTGAGGCTGAGGAAGATAACGAATGGCGCTGGCTGGCTCATGAATCGGGTTCCTTCTAATGAACGAATTCGTTAGCACGCTGGCGCAGGCGAGGGGGGGGGTCACGATTTTAGTGATTTGGTTGGCTGGCGCCAGATCTCTGTTTCATTAAATATGAGTGTTTACTGTACAACAGGCTGGACCCGGTGTTTTACACCGCGGTCAAGGTGCGGTATCCTCTCGCAGCCGACCTCGCGCATGTCTCCTTGGCATCTCTCCGCTCCATTGTGGTAGAGATTTATCAGGCTTGGGCGCAGACGGAGACGGCGAGGGCGGTCTCAAGCAAGGGCGGCATCTCAGCGCAGCTCTAGCACCGAGTACGGTGCGCTCCTCGGCAAGATCGAGGAGCTACAGGCTTTGTTGCGGCAGCAGCGCGGGGCGGGTGCGCCGCCGGCACAGCCGCAGCGGCAGGGAACATACCAACGCCCTATGGCCGGTCTGTGGCCGTACGATGAGGGTTGTGGCCGAGGTTTGGCCAAGAGCCGAAATCGGCATTGGCCGTACGGCGTTTGTGGCTTGAGAGGCCCAAAAATTGTGTGGCCAAGCTTGCCGAAGGTGGGCCGTGACGATTTTCGATCGATAGGCGACTGTGGATATTCGTGGCCGAACGATCCAACGCTTGGCCGAAGCCTGGCCGACCAACCGGAGGTCTTAGAGAATATTTTGTTCCTACACACTTGCTACTTGTAATGAAAATTGCGTACGTACAGTCCCCAACGCAAGCCGACGAAAGTCTTATGATCACTTGATCAATCCGACGTGCATCCTCACCTGACTTTCGGACGATCTTTCTAGGAGGATGGAAAATGTCAGGGATATGACCGATGACATATGTGTCATACATGTCATACCTGTCATGTCATGTCATGTCATGTCGTGGCATGTCATGTGTCATAATGACATACAGTCGTCAAGTATTGTCAGTACGGTCGACTATGACATGTACAGTCAGAATGTCTATCATCCACCTAAGGTGAGTGACATCTGTCATCGAGAGGCCAAGTATCTGGCATCGAGATGGCGAAGCAAGATACACCTTTAAGAGAACGAACTGACTTGTTCTGACAAGACGCATCTTCGCTTCTAGCATGAACAGAACAACATGCGAGCATCAATGGCTATATCGACTAGCCGATGCGGGAAGTTCACCTAGTGCTCTCGGGTTCACAACCCGATGGCGGCAACGCGTGCGACGCGTGAGAGCACTAGAGTATATGAGGAGGATTGGGCTCAAGCAAGCACTTCTGGTCACCAGACTGCTGCACTCATACCCACCAAACTCTTGCGCGTAGCTGTTACAGTTCAATAACAGCCGTGCCATATATCAAGTCCGTCAAGGAACGCGACAGTGGTATCCTTCGCTCAGGCGACAACGAGGACAAGTGTGTGCAGCAGAATCGATAATATCATCGACTATCGTCACATATATATTGTATACAGCGCGACGACGTTCGCTAATATCGCCGATATCAGCAGAGTTGTATAATAACGCTACAACGTTTGCACAGCATATCGCCAGCGACATATATCGCCAGCGACGAGCGACGTTTGCACATATCATCATCAGCGCGACTATATTCGCATTCAAACAGCATTGCAGCAGTGATTATTTGCTAACGACGGCAGCGACGAGGTGTGCGCACGAACGTACGCGTCGCATATGTATACTGTCAAAAAAGCTGGTCATTGTACGACATGCGGAAATCATGCGCGTGAATGAAAAATGAGCGTCAGCGATGTTCATGATTCGCACCAAGCGCGACAGCGATGTTCATAATTCGCACCAAGTGGCGCACGTATGAATGAATGAAGTACGGCGCATGTACGCAATCGCATTAAGTGGGCGCATGTATGCAGTGCGCAGAAAGGCGCATGCAAAAATGAAACGCATGTATGCAGTGCAGAGAGGCGTATGTATGTAGTGCGCAGAGAGGCGCATGTATGCAAATTGAGGCGCATGTATGCAGTGCGTGCGCAGTCGCATCAAGCGGCGCATTTATGAATGAATGAAGAGGCGCATCTATGCAGTGCAGTGCGAAATCGCATTAAGCGAGTGTTATAAATAACAACATTATGTCATTCGTATCAAGAAGTTGTGCGCACGATCAACAGCATATATAACACAACATGCAGTGATTGTGTGCGCGAGCAGCAGCATGTTATAACACAACATGCAGTGATTGTGTGTGCGAGTGGCAGCATATTATAACACAGCATGCAGTATAGATGTACATGATATCATTGCATGTTTCGTATGTACGTTGGGCATTAATAGCCAAATGTTCTATAAAAATATTCCAGGCAGCATAAGATGCCGGCAGATTGTTAGACAGGAATTAGCTTAGATATCCATGACGAAGGATTTGGGAGTGGATATCTATTCCCCTGTTCATGATACAATCGTGCCGGATGCTCATCGAAACTGTCTGTGAAAATTTACCTGCATATAATCTAGAATATTACAACTGAGATATATGACATATCATGCCATGTTTCACGCTGTCCAGTGGTATACATATTTACATGGTTGATAAAGTTAACATAACTTGACTTATCATTACATATTTCAGATGTGTGCTCAATCACAAGGCTCCTAATCGGTTTAACCGATATTCCGATATATCGATATGCTTCCGTCTTACCCGCTGCCTGAGCCACCATCCTGATGACCACACGCCTGCAGGCGTGGTAATCCATGTGCCTGCCATTCAGAGGCACCTGAGGGTCCCTGACGGCCTTCCTGCCGTCCCAGCCCTGGAACAGGTTCACTGACCCGGATAGCTGCCCCGCCTCGATAAGCCGCTCTGAGAGATCCACTGGGCAGAAATGCTTCCCTCCACGGGCCACGTACACCACATCACCCTCACAGTACTGGTCATTCTTCCTGGATGTCAGGAGAAAGACCATGTGGGTCGGATAGAACCTCATTGCCCCAACCCAGATCATCTTCATGTCCGAGTACCGCAGTCATCCCGCCCACATCACTGACCCCATGCATGCTACTGTCAGGGTGGCGGATCATTTTTGTCGCACTGATTGTCATTTTTGTCGCAGATCATTTTGTCGCAGCTACGATATAAATGTTGCTGTAGGTCTATTTTGTCGCAGCTGCGACAAAATAGGCTTCTAGGGGGTATTTTGTCGCAAAAACTTATCAGAAATTTATTAAAAATTTTCGAAAACAAACCAGTGGTAAAACACACAGACGAATAATAGGTCTATTGTTTCAAACAGGAATTTTGCACAATGTTAATATGTTCTATTATTACAATATCGGAGCACATTCATCACATGAACACTGCAGGATGCAAACAGGAATTTGCTCCAATTCAACATATACTATTATTACATTGTAAAAGCATGTAGCAGGAACGAACAAGCAAACTAAAACTAAATGTGATAGAATCAAACAATTCAACTATCCTAAAGTAGGCAATAACAGTCTTCGAACTCGGCCGACATGCGTGCAGCTCCATCCAGTGCGACAGACGGCGAAACAGAGTTCCTGAGGGCATTTGGGCATGTCAGGTTACAGCGGCCCATATACCCAATAATATGATTAGGGTGTTACATGGTATCAGTAACCCTAAAATAGGTAAAAAAATAAGCAGTATAAATATTTTGCAAATGTTTTCAAGCAAAACTGCATTTGATACCAAACTGAATGTTACATGGTGTTCAGAAGGTTGTCACAACTATGAACACGCTTAGAAGGGGTCCCTCGGGCACCCCTGAAAGGCCTGTCACACCCCCCATATTCAGTCACGCTACCGCAGCCCATGTCAGACCCCACCGCAGTTGCCCCCATTGCGCCCGTCTCAGCCGACAGCAAACGCCCCAGCCATGACCCCCTTTTTCATTAATTGTCATTCCCCCCCTTAGTCACGGTCCTACCCCAGTTCATTGTCCGCTCGAGCGCCCGGAGCATATCACGTTCACCCTCCAGCTCAGATCTCCCTCCCAGTTTAAATCATGCACGACGCCTCGCCAAGCGCTACATCGACGTCGCCGCGACCAGCCCGTGCCGATCCGCGAGAACCGCAGAGCGTCGATCACGACATCACGCGAAGTGACATCACGACACGACCACACATGACGTCTCGGCAATGCATGACAGGGCAAACGCAAGCGCGCGTTGACACCAAACGCCGCTGTCACTGGGAACCAATGGTCACAGGGCATCCGAAACGACAATGGCATTCACGGACTTTCACTATGCTCGCTTGAGTATTTAGCTAGCTCTGCTTTCGAAAAGTTAGATCCGAACCTTTCAAAACCATTCCGCGGGACAGTGATATTTGCCTCTTGTGGCCTAGTATTAAATGTGATATATACATACATATGCTTCGAATCCACATGAGAGCTTCGTCACTAGCAGTTTGTAAGAGTCTGGTTCGGATCCCCAGAGTGCCGGCACGCCACTCTGACGTATGTGCGAAGTCGTGCCGTTGCACTTGTTTTATCTGTGAATTGCCCCCGTGTTGCTCGCTTGCCTTTCTGCGTTGCATGCTTTTACCTGAGCCTGAATCTACAGTCTGCGAGTACAAGTTAGTCCCGTGCCCGTTTTGCGAATCTACGAGCCGGCACGGCTGAAGCGCGTTGCCGCCCGGCATGTTTTACGTGGCATAGCAGTAGAAACGCATGTCGCAGTTCCACAGCGCTGGAGATCCTCTGCTGTCCGAAAACGTTCACGAATTCACAACACGATCGCGAATTCCCACAGAGGGGCATTTTTCCCTTTGAGCGCCCAGCGGCGAGATAGCCCGAAGCTGCGTTTGTCATAAATTCACACCCGCGACGGCGAACCGTCTCAGGCACTCTCAGCGGTACTCACGCGTGTGCGCGATGCGCCCGGCCTTTTTGTGCCATATTTTGTACCATTTGCTATGCGAATTCGAACCTCGCAGGGCTTGCGTGCCGAATATGCTCAAACCGGCATATATGACCGGCGTTTGGGAATGCACAACCGTAGCCGCGCCAACTCGAGCCGTGACACCTGCCTTTTGCTGTTTGACGAGGTTGTAGCCGCACCCATGTTTTCCCCTCAGTTTGTATGATGTTAACCTTTGTGAATTCGACCCGCGCAGGCTGTGGCAACGTTGAATTCCCCGAACGGACCTGTGTGACAGGTTGTGGGAATTCACGGCTTACGGCGCGCCAGCCCGAGTCCAAACACCCGACTGCAACCTTTCGACAGCATTGCAACCGGATGTTTTTTCCTTCAGTTTTCATTGTGTTTGTATTTGTGAATTCGACCCTTGTGGGCGTTGGCAGCGGTGGATTCCCCGACGAGCCTGTATGACAGGTTGTGGGAATTCATGGTTGGCGACGCGCCAGCTCGGGCCTGGAGTGAATGCCCAATTGCAAAGTGTTGTTTTGTTCTGCTGGAACGGTATCACCTAACAGGGTGCCGAACCTTTTCGTTGGTTTTGAAATATTCCTCGGATCTCCCTTTGTTGTCACTTGTGTGTGAACTCCTATGTGATGGCACCAGGCTCGCACGCGGAGTGACACGGCAGCCATAGGCTCAGTGCACTTCAGGCCAGCTTGTGCATGCCTGACATTGGTTTTCCAACTTTGTAGCAGATTGGGTCAGCAACTTTTGTTGAGGGTGCTTCTGTTCTGACTCTTCAGCACGGGTACAGTGCTTCGCAGCCATGGCGCCTGAGACGCCAGCTTTGCGCAGTTCTGCGACCTTTCAGTGCCATGCCAACTGCCACACCTGCTTTCGGCCCTTCCAGCCATGCCTCCGGGCCAAAGCGGCTGTGCTCCTTTCCTTGCTTTTTCGGGTTGGGGGGAGGCTCTGTATGGTTTGGTGTGCAGGTCCACGAAACCAACTTCACTGGTGGGTATCGACCCACAGCAAACGCACGTCACCCTCAAGCTCGCAGCCCACCGGCAGCAGTGAGTCGCCGACTCCGCAAGCGCGCTCTTCCCTACTCACTCTTATACCCCCTGTCTCCATTTCCCTGACTCCTGACTCCTGACTCTTGCCCTCACATGAAAGGCCTGACAAAGGCGCGTTCCGCCATGAAAGGCGCGTTCCGCCCTGTTTGCCCTGAAAGGCGCGTTTCGCCCAGACGGCGCACATCACCAGAATGGCGCGCATCACCAGGATGGCGCGTTTCGCCTGAAAGGCATGTTCACCTGAAAGGAGCGCTTCACGCGAAATGTGCGCGTCGCCTGAAATGCTTGATTCGCTGGTATGCGCCTGTCGCCTGAAACACGCGTATCGCCCGAAACGCTCGACTCGCCTGAACGACGCATACCGGCTGAAAGGCGCGTTTCGCCCAGACGGCGCACATCACCAGAATGGCGCGCATCACCAGGATGGCGCGTGTCGCCTGAAAGGCATGTTTGCCTGAAAGGAGCGCTTCACACGAAATGTGCGCATCGCCTGAAATGCCCGATTCGCTGCAATGCGCCTGTCGCCTGAAGCACGTGTATCGCCTGAAACGCTCGATTCGCCAGAATGGCGCGTGTCCCCTGAAAGGCACGTTCGCCTGAAAGGAGCGCTTCGCGCGAAATGTGCGCATCGCCTGAAATGCTTGATTCGCTGCAATGCGCCTGTCACCTGAAACACGCGTATCACCCGAAACGCTCGACCCGCCTGAACGACGCACACCAGCTGAAAGGCGCGTGTCGCCCAGAATGGCGCGCATCACCAGGATGGCGCGTGTCGCCTGAAAGGCATGTTCGCCCGAAAGGCGCACTTCGCGCAAAATGTGCGCATCGCTTGAAATGCCCGATTCGCTGCAAAGTTCGCGCCTCGCCTGAAACGCTCGATTCGCCTGAATGGCGCGCATCGCCCGAAAGGCACACACCGTCTGAAAGGCGCGTTTCGCTCGGATGGCGCGCGTCACCAGGATGGCGCGTGTCGCCTGAAAGGCATGTTCGCCCGAAAGGCGCACTTCGCACGAAATTGGCGCGTCGCCTGAAATGCTCGATTCACTGCAATGCGCCCGGCGCCTGAAACACGTGTATCGCCTGAAATGGGCACATCGCCTGAAATGTGCGCATCGCCTGAAACGTGCGCATCGCCTGAAATGTGCGCATCGCCTGAAATGGGCACATCTCCTGAAATGTGCCCATCGCCTGAAATGTGCGCATCGCCTGAAATGTGCACATCGCCTGAAATGTGCACATCGCCTGAAATGTGCGCATCGCCTGAAATGTGCGCATCGCCTGAAATGTGCGCATCGCCTGAAATGCGCGCATCGCCTGAAACGCGCGTTTCAACTCAGACGCTTGATTCGCCTGGAGCGCACACACCACCCTGAGACGCGCGGCAGCAGAGAGGTCACACGCGTCTTGCTTCACAACCCGTCCACCCTGAATTCAACCTTCTTCCCTCCCTTGCCAGCCTCGTGCAGTGGCCAGCAGCGCGTACCACGTCCAGTGGAGCGCAACCACTCCTGAAAATTTCAGGCTTCGACCGCGTGCAGTGGTCAGATCGCGTGCAGTGGTCAGAACAGCCTTCCCCCTCCCATGCCAGCCTCGTGCAGTGGCCAGCAGCGCGTACCACGTCCAGTGGAGCGCAACCACTCCTGAAAATTTCAGGCTTCGACCGCGTGCAGTGGTCAGATCGCGTGCAGTGGTCAGAACAGCCTTCCCCCTCCCATGCCAGCCTCGTGCAGTGGCCAGCAGCGCGTACCACGTCCAGTGGAGCGCAACCACTCCTGAAAATTTCAGGCTTCGACCGCGTGCAGTGGTCAGATCGCGTGCGGTGGTCAGAACAACATTACCCCTCACATGCCAGCCGCGTGCAGTGGCCAGCAGCGCGTACCACGTCCAGTGGAGCGCAACCACTCCTGAAAATTTCAGGCTTCGACCGCGTGCAGTGGTCAGATCACGTGCAGTGGTCAGCAACAGCGTGCCACGTCCAGTGGAACGCAACCACTCCTGAACATTTCAGGATTTTGATTGGTGACGGCAGTCAGCCCAGACAACCACGCGACAGTGGAACTGCCGTTCCGCACGTACCCTACTTAAGGGGTGAGGTCGGCGTGTGCAGGCGTGAAACCACCAACCAGCTGCCACCTCACCAGCACCATCATCCGACGCAGCCGCAGCCACCTCACCAACACCAACAACCGACGCAACCGCAGCCACCTCCTCCACCACGCCTCCCCGCCGCCTTCGCCACCTCCTCCCACAACGCCTCCTCCGCCACACCTTCGCCACCTCCTCCGCCACGCCTCCTCCGCCGCCTTCATGACCTCCTCCACCACGCCTCCTCCGCCACGCCCCCTCGCCGC